>JAPDVR010000010.1:8004443-8209443 GCA_026230005.1 Gila orcuttii | reverse complement strand
TAGTCCATCTCAAGTAAAGAAAGCAAAGAGCTTGTCTTAGTGGAAAATACGCTCTTGTTTTTATTTACTTACTTATTTATCTTTATATAAATGTGCTTGTGTTTGTCTAATTCCTTTTGGGCACCTTTCACCACCTCCTGGAGCAAGGAGCTCAGAAACGAGCATTTGGCAATCCTTTCCTCTGAGCCCGAGATTAGACTGTGGCAAACTACAGCGTTAGATCAAAGCATGTGTAATGTTGTGGGCAATGCAGGAGCTCTGTGACGTTAAGGCCTCTGTCTTTATGAGTCACAATCCTCTGGTATAGATTGTACGCTCTCAGCTGGAGGCCCGTGAGTGGCTCAAAGACTCGGCATCCCTAGAGTGAAGATGTGCTGATGGAGGCAGTGTGTTTCTCTCTCTCTCTCTCTCTCTCTCTCTCTCTCTCTCTCTCTCTCTCTCTCTCTCTGCTTCTGAGACATCCCTCGCTCCAATCAGACCCCATACCCCTCACCATTTGAAGCGTGGTTGCCATTTTGTGAGGATGTCAGATTGACATGGTGCCCAAGGCAATTTGTGTCGGGTGGAGGGTGTTTAATCCAACTATGAAGTTTCTTTATTAGGGATTCTGGTTCAAAAGTGTTACAGATATCTAGACTTTTTATTTTTATCTCTTGGAGGAGTATATATTCATGACTGCATATACATTTTTTCTTGTGTTGTCCAATTTATTATTAAAACATAGACTGTGTAACACAAAAACTGTGTATGAGAATGTATGAGGAGTTTTTACCAATACTAAGGTAATTAACAAAATATTAGCAATATTTTAATTGATTAATTTAACATTAACTATTAATTTGCTTTGCTTTAAAACAATCTGTATTGTATAAAGCACTACAGTATATAAATATAGGTGACTTGACTTGAATGTTGTGCCACTATAATACATAATGTTATTTGCGTTAATTTCAGCTAATTTGATATATCAAAATTACATTTCATTTGATTAATTTGACTTTTAAAATGACATCTAATTAAAATGTACAATTACAAACTATCTAAAATTAAGAGTTCCCACAATCTGAGAAATTCATGTGGACGCCTCTTTCTGCCACAGTCTCACAATTCTGATTTTATTTATCATAATTGAGTTTATATCTCACAATTCAGAGTTACTTTCTCACAATTCAGAGTTACTTTCTCAGAATTCCGAGTTACTTTCTCAGAATTCCGAGTTTATAACACACGGTTTTGACTTTATTTCTCACAGTTCAGAGTTTGCAATTTTAAGTTAACATTTCACAATTCAGACTTTTCTTTTCTTAGAATTCTGAGTAAGCATAATAAAACATAATAAAGCCAGAATTGTGACATAAAAAGTTATCTTTTTTATTACATGGCAGAAATTCAATCTTTGAATCGCATTGATTTCTAAAGCCAATTTTTGCTTTAGAAGTCAAGTTCTGTTAAAATTATTTACTCTACCTCAATAATGTTTTCAAAATATCTTTATTTGAACATTTTTTTTCAGCAATGTAATGTAATAATATATTATATTATATTATATTATATTATATTATATTATATTATATTATATTATATTATATTATATTATATTATATTATATTATATTCGAAGAAGCAAAGTAGTATGGACCACTTGACGTGGAATGCTTGAAACCTGTTTTTTGAATAATCCTCTGAAATTTTCCAAGACTTGAGCTGTTTCATGCAGCATTTCCATCAAGAATTTCTAGAATGGAACCATGACCTTTGCAAGTTGTGATGTAAAATGAAACATTAGCAGACCATATCAATGCAAATGCCATACGCTTGACCTTAACGCTGCTTTAACATAGACACTCGATGCTGTGTCACCTGTCACAATGTATTAGACCAACTCCAGTAACCAGCGCCAAAACTGCATCATGTTTGTTTGACTCGCTATTCAACTCTCTCTTACCTATCATAGGTTACATAGAGGAAGCGTGTATCATCCCCTGTCCGTCTGACTGTAAGCTCAGCGAGTGGTCAAACTGGTCCCGTTGCAGCAAGTCCTGCGGCAGTGGTGTCAAAGTACGGTCCAAGTGGCTTCGGGAGAAACCTTATAATGGTGGCAGGCCGTGCCCCAAACTGGACCATGTTAATCAGGTATGCAGGGACCCTGTTATATGTGCTTGTCTTGTTTTAATGATTAATTACCGGGGTGCTGTAAATGTTTGATCAAAGGATCAAACGGAATAGCATGTTTCTTTAATGCACAGCAATAGGGTTTACTAATATGTTTATATAATCATGGGACACTGTTTGTGCAGATTTAGATCATTGAAATTTTCTTGGCTGAACTGTGTGTATTTACACATCATTAATTGGTTTTGGAAGTGGCTAATACATGGCATGTAACAACTTCTCTGGTTTCCACATTCCCTCTTTCATCTTCTCTCTCTCTTATCATGGCGGGAATCCTGCAACAGGCTCAGGTAAAAAAAAATAAAAAATAATCCCATTTTAAATGATTGATGATGCTGCACATCTGATTAACCAGTTATCTTTTTGAATGATAATGTTTGGATAATAATAATTTTTTGATCAATTATTAATTCAAGATCTTGATAAATGTATGACTTTGAAGCCCAAGGGTGAAGGAATTATCTTAAAAGTGGCAGGACACATTATAAACCTGGTTAAATTGGCTCATGAATATTAAGTAGGTGATGTAACTAAAAGGAAAATGGGCATTACCGTTGAATGCAAATGTTTTTTTACAGCATTTATTAATCTGTTATTTTTATGTTTACTGAGATATTTTAATTAGCATAAGCTAATTTTAGTTTATTAATTGATATTAGGTCATTACTCTACTGTTCCAAAGTTTGGTGTTGGTCAGATTTTTTGAATATTTTTTTAAATATATCTCTAAATACACAGCTCTCCAACGCTGTATTTATTTGATCAAAAATACAGTAAAAACAGTCATATTGTGAAATATTATTACTATTTACAATAACTGTTTTCTAGTTTAAAATATTATAAAAGGTAATTCAATCCTGTGATGGCAAAGTTGAATTTTTAGTGTCACAGAAATAATTCTAATATGATGATTTGGTGCTCTGCTCAATAAATATTTATTATTATTATCAATGTGGAAAACAGTTGTGCTGCTTAGTATTTTGTGGAAACCATAATACTTTTTTTCAGGATTATTTGATAAATCGAAAGTTCAAAAGAACAGCATTTTTTAAATGTAAATCTTTTGTAAAATGCCTTTACTGTCACTTTTGGTTGATTTATTGCATGTTTGCTGAAAAATAAAATAAAAATTAAAGTATTTTTTAAATAAAAAATCTTACTAACCCCAAACTTTTGTATTATATGAACAGGTATGAATTTACAACAAACCTTAATATATTTATAAATTATTAGTAACCTTATTAATAAATGCTGTAAATATCTGTTAGTTCATGATAACTAAAGAATTAACTGATGTTGATTTAATTAAATCTCATTGTAAACTCTCACCAATAAAGCTTTTACATAAAAGCTTATTATTCCACAAAAAAGTTGGTGAGCAGTGACAGAAAAGTTAGTTTTATAATGCCCCGCTGAAAGCTCTGTGGCGTCTCCTTAGGTGTATGAAGTGGTGCCATGTCTGAGCGACTGCAGTCAGTATGTCTGGGTGGCTGAGCCGTGGAGTGTCTGGAAGGTCAGCAATGTTGATCTGAAAGAGAACTGTGGGGAAGGTGTACAGACGAGGAAAGTTAGGTATGACTGAACAACAACAGCAGCATAAGCAACATTATTACTAGTAATGCACCTTTTTAGAAAGTCCTGCTAAGTTCATGATAGTCCTAACAGATGTTTCATTTCATGAAGGTGCATGCAAAACACTGTTGATGGACCTTCAGACACTGTAGAAGACTATCTCTGTGATCCGGAAGAGATGCCTCTTGGAGCCAGAGAAAGCAAACTGCCCTGTCCCGAGGACTGCGTTCTGACTGACTGGGGCTCTTGGAGTCGATGCCCACTGGTGAATGGAGACATTGATCAGGAACATGTATAATGTTCGATGTAGCACAAAATCATATTTCCCCCTATCATTTTGTGATGGATAACACAGGCCTGAATCTTGAAAAAAAAAAAAAAAAAATCTGCTGATTTCCAAAAAAAAGGCCTAATACTACCTAATTGGATGATTACAAAACTTTTTGATGATTTGATGAAAATTTACATCACATACAGTTTTTTTCCACAAAAATAAGAATTATATATATATAGGTTGCTATTAGTGCTGTCAAATCGATTAATCGCAATTAATCATATCTAACATAAGTTTGTGTTTATGTAATATAGTTGTGTGTGTATATGTATATATATATATATATATATATATATATATATATATATGTGTGTACAGTATACTTAACATATGCTCAGATATTCAATTTAATGTCGAAGAACTTTAAAGTTTTCTCACAAAATCTCTATTTTTCTGTCACTGTTTGGATGTAGTAAAACACCCACAAATGTAACAGAAAACATCTGGGTCATGTCACTGGCCATAATTCTAACCTTGAAATCTGGATTAGGTATAAACTAATGTCAAACGTTCGAAACAGCTGAGAATTGAATGAATAGTTATAACTTGGCTCAGAATGCTTAAAAAAAAAAAAAAAAAAAAAAAAAAAGCACTATTTTTGGAATCAGCTCCCCAAAATCAGTTAGAAACAATTGTGATGCAGGGCGGTGTAATTAATTGGCCCAAGCTCAACATTCCTTGCTGCGTGGTGTGTATGATGAAGCTGAGCTCAACACTTTTCAATGCACACACGTCCCCTAAAAGCCCAACCTTTGAATGTTAAATGCATGCATGCTGATTGGCCATGCTTGAACCTATTTTTCCATCTCCTGTTGAGGAGGATTTGAGATGCAGCATGTTCTTCAGAGCAGCTCAACACCAATCGAACATTTGTGGTCAGCTGTGCACCAGTGGTCAGTAAATACATGGCAAAATAATAAATCCGAGGAAGGTTTTGTGTATGGCGGGGGTTGGTCGCTCACACATGCAATAGTACAGAGTGTGTGTACAGGCATTATTGAGGATTCTCTAAGGGGGAGGTTTACTCATGTCTGTCTCAGTGTGATTCCCAGGCACGCTGCCACCAAACTCCAAGGGTTGCTAAATGCCATGGATACTGAGACTGTCCCTGTGGTTAAAATGCGGGAAGGCTTAAAACATCTTACGCATGACTACTGAGAGGAATTTATTTCCCTCAGAAATAGCAAGGAGAAAAAAATGAAAGCCAAATTAATCCGCTGCACATATGCTGAATATTTCAAAAAGCCTTCTCTTTATTTATTTATTTTTTTGTTATTTATTGATCATTGTTTGTTCATTGAAAGCTTTGTTTATTTTGTTTTTGAAGCCATGCAATGTGAACAGTACAAGGCAGAGGACCGCCAGCCCTATACGTCAGCCTGGTAAGGGGAAACAGTGTCCTTCAACTACAGAGAAAGAAACATGCACTCTGAACACCAACTGCTTCCATTACTCCTATAATATCACAGGTAAATATTGACTGCATCTTATCTAGAACATTTGCTACACCAGATCCATGCAAAGACTAAAAAAACAGTGCTGTCAAATCGTGATAAATCGATTTGACAGCACTAAAAATAACTGTTTTGATTTGCCGATTAGGGCTATTCATCTGCCATGACCTTCATATTCTGTTCAGGTTCATTTTAATTGATTGAAGAAATAATTAAGTGTCAGTTGGAATTCTCTTTACTTTTCCTAATACTGATTCTAAACTAATTTCAACATAATATCAGCATTCTTTTTTTTTTTTTCTCCAAATAGTAACATTTACATGGCACTCACAACACCAGGGTCATGCGTCTGAAATGAGAAAATAATACCTTGAATGAATTTTAAGTTGCTTTGGATAAAATCATTTGGCAAAGACATAAATGTAATGCCTCTGCTATAAAATATTATTATTTTGATAAAAACATAAAAAATTTATTTTACTTTTTTTTTTCCTTTATTAATCTTTTTGTTATTATTATTTTACATGCCAGTGTTATTTTAGTATTATTTATATACTATTATAGTTTAATATTTTGAATTAGCTTTTATTTTTATATTTTCAATTTTAGTTTAAGTTTTAGTAATTTATGTGCTATGTGATTTGGTCATTTTTTATTAATTTTTGTTTTTATTTTTTATATTTTATTTCAGTTTCAGTCATTTTATTACATTAACATACACTTATTTTATTTCAGTTTCGACAAAATCCCCAATTTTTTTTTTTTAAGAATACGTTTTTCATCTCATATTATTAATATAATTAATGACAATGTTTTTTTTTTTTTGTTGTTTTTTTATAATGTTGGTTTTAGTTTTAGTTTTCAATAACAACACTCCAGAGGTCCCAGGAATGAATTTTCACATAATAAAGGGAAAGAGGATGATTCAAAATCATTGATCAGGTTAAGACTAGAAGAATTTTATTTTGCCATCATTATATTTCCCATCCAGACTGGAGCACATGTCAGCTGAGTGAGCGAGCCGTGTGCGGGGTTGGATTCAAGACACGCATGCTGGACTGTGTTCGCAGTGATGCCAAGTCCGTGGACCTGAAGTTTTGTGAGGAGGTACTTTTCAGTTCACAAGACATTGTTTACAACTGATGCTTCTTTTGAAAATCAACCTGAATTAATGGATCTCTGTTCTTTTAGCTTGGTCTCGATAAAAAATGGCAGATGAACGCTTCCTGTGTGGTCGAGTGCCCTGTCAACTGCCAGCTGTCTGATTGGTCGTCTTGGTCTGAATGCTCTCACACCTGTGGTCTTGCAGGTAGGCCAACACCTTGAATTGAACACCTCGATTTGAAGTTGGATATCTGCCAGAATACACACTAAAAAATAAATCAGTTTTTGTGATATTGTTAAATTTCCATGGCTTGGTTGATTCACACTCTCAGCAGTCTAACAGTCTGTTTCAGACAAAATCAAAAGCCTCAGGAGGGTCTTTGTGTCTAGCGGTCCAAAACACTAGTCTTTGATGTGAGCTAACATGACTGGTTCCTCAAATGGCAGTTTTTAGGGAATTATACTGAGCTCTTTGCTGTCTTAGAATTACCAGTGTTGGCTGAAGCCACAAAAAAATTATGGTGTGAGAACAATTGAGTTATCGCCCTGCAGCAGCATTTGAGAGGAGGATAATGATGTCCTTGAGTGTAATTCCATCTGCTCTGACGATTGATAAGGGGCCCATTATGTTTGTGTGCTTGGGGCCTAAGAGACCATTCCACTACACGTGGTCTTTGAGAGTCAATGACCAGCAACAGCAAGAGCAAACCCTGCCACTGTTTGAAACCTTTGCTGGCTTAGTTCATTGTAGGATCTTTAATCTGTCCCCAGGCTGGAGGATTCCCACAAAGACAAAGTATCAGCAGGTGATCTGTAGCCTTTCACAGAAAGAGAGAAGTCCTCACACAGATATGAATGCAAATAACTATTTTCATACTGGAATTTAAATTGTTGGGATTAAATTGACTAAACCCATTTGGCTAAAAAGGTTATATCGTTGCTGTCGGGGGGAAATCTTGTATGTCCAAAAACGCTACTTTTCAGGAAATGGAAAAAACACTGTTTTTAAAAAATAATTCATTAAACGCTGTGTTTTCAAAGTTGATATTATGTCTTTATACATGCTCAGACACATGCATGTGTCGTTATATTATTAACATTTGTCCTAAATCAAGCTCAAATGTAGTTCTGAGGTTTTTTACCACAAATGTCGGACGTGTTTTGTCTGTCATTAGAACGGTCGCATCTGAGGCAGTAATTGCATTGCATTACATTATCATCAACTTTACTGTACCTATGTTGCCGCTCAGTTTTTTCTGTCATTTGGCCAAAATCTCATTTTATAAAAGTTGAAGTGCTACGCACAGGCTATGACTCGATGAAAAATGTTAGACTAAGACACTCTTCTCCGCTCCTTAAATACATAAAACCTTAGCCTTTATGTATATATATATATATATATATATATGTGTGTATATATATATATATAAATATACACTCACCTAAAGGATTATTAGGAACACCATACTAATACTGTGTTTGACCCCCTTTCGCCTTCAGAACTGCCTTAATTCTACGTGGCATTGATTCAACAAGGTGCTGAAAGCATTCTTTAGAAATGTTGGCCCATATTGATAGGATAGCATCTTGCAGTTGATGGAGAATCGTGGGATGCACATCCAGGGCACGAAGCTCCCGTTCCACCACATCCCAAAGATGCTCTATTGGGTTGAGATCTGGTGACTGGGGGCCATTTTAGTACAGTGAACTCATTGTCATGTTCAAGAAACCAATTTGAAATGATTCGAGCTTTGTGACATGGTGCATTATCCTGCTGGAAGTAGCCATCAGAGGATGGGTACATGGTGGCCATAAAGGGATGGACATGGTCAGAAACAATGCTCAGGTAGGCCGTGGCATTTAAACGATGCCCAATTGGCACTAAGGGGCCTAAAGTGTGCCAAGAAAACATCCCCCACACCATTACACCACCAACACTACCAGCCTGCACAGTGGTAACAAGGCATGATGGATCCATGTTCTCATTCTGTTTACGCCAAATTCTGACTCTACCATCTGAATGTCTCAACAGAAATCGAGACTCATCAGACCAGGCAACATTTTTCCAGTCTTCAACTGTCCAATTTTGGTGAGCTCTTGCAAATTGTAGCCTCTTTTTCCTATTTGTAGTGGAGATGAGTGGTACCCGGTGGGGTCTTCTGCTGTTGTAGCCCATCCGCCTCAAGGTTGTGCGTGTTGTCGCTTCACAAATGCTTTGCTGCATTCCTAGGTTGTAACGAGTGGTTATTTCAGTCAAAGTTGCTCTTCTATCAGCTTGAATCAGTCGGCCCATTCTCCTCTGACCTCTAGCATCAACAAGGCATTTTCGCCCACAGGACTGCCGCATACTGGATGTTTTTCCCTTTTCATACCATTCTTTGTAAACCCTAGAAATGGTTGTGCGTGAAAATCCCAGTAACTGAGCAGATTGTGAAATACTCAGACCGGCCCGTCTGGCACCAACAACCATGCCACGCTCAAAATTGCTTAAATCACCTTTCTTTCCCATTCTGACATTCAGTTTGGAGTTCAGGAGATTGTCTTGACCAGGACCACACCCCTAAATGCATTGAAGCAACTGCCATGTGATTGGTTGATTAGATAATTGCATTAATGAGAAATTGAACAGGTGTTCCTAATAATCCTTTAGGTGAGTGTATATATATAGTGTTTCTTGAGTAAAAAAACAACAACTACTTATTCAAACAACCAGTTACTGTAAAACATTTTTTTCCAAGGTAAATGGTATCATGAATTAATTCACATTATCTGATATTTTAAAAGACTTACTGACTTTTACACACATTCATGAGGGTTTTTTTCACATTCACTTTTTTTTTTACTTTGTTCCAAACTGTATTATTTTTTATATTTATATTAATAACTTGTTTTCTTATAATAATAGATTATTCCAAACTACTTAGATTTATCTTGCAATTCTGACTTTATTTCTCAGATTTGAATGATATAAACTCGCAATTGTGAGTTATAAAGTCAGAATTCCGAGATATAAAGTCAGAATTGAGAGAAAAAAACATCAGAATTGTGAGTTTATATCACGCAATTCTGACTTCATAACTCTCAATTATGACTTTATACTGTATCTCGCAACTGTGAGGAAAGTCAGAATTGTGAGATAAAAAGTTGCAATTATCTTTTAAATTGTTTTATTCCGTGGACATATTTCTTTTTACTTCAAATTCATTTTAATTCAGAAATCAACAGAGAAGAGGCTTATTCCAGTCTTTATATATAGGATTTTTTTTTTATTTTTTTTATGTATTTTCATATAGATTAATAGTGCTGGATATTAATATTCCTGGTGATTGACCCACTTGGCACATATGAACATAATTGAATTATCATATTTCATAATTGAAATATGATTTCTTGTGTTTGTTTTTGCTATTAAAGTGTCTGGTGCGACAAACAGTATCTAAAAAGAAAAGAAAGAGCTTGCATTGGCTTTCCTGTGGCTCGCTGCTTATGCATTTTGCCCTAAACCTGGCGTCTCGGTTTAGGTCTCGGTTTCGGTTTCCACCAGTATAGACAGGAAGAAAAAAATGAGAAAATGAGCGATCCCTACAGCTAAAAACTCTCACAAAAACACACAAGCACTTGTGTATAGTTTTCCCAACTGAACCCAGCATATAAAGAGGATGCAAGGCACTGGCAGTTGATTTGGTTTGTGGCTGCTGGAAAGCAGGGAACTTCAGAGAGGATTCTCCGCAGGGATGGTCCATCATGGCAGGCTGCGGTGAAGATGAATTGCATCTGGTACAACTTGCTTTAGGGCAACGTTTCATCCGGGGACTGGGCTGTGATCATGTTTAACATTACGAAGTTCCTAGCGGTGCCCTTCGAGGTTGTGTAAATCCAGCCAAAATAAAACTAACTGCAAAGAAGTTAGTATTAGACACAGTCTTACCCAACCCCAGCCCAGAATCTGCTTGGTCAGATGACCTTTTGCTGTGATATTTCAGTGCCAAAACCTGTATCTTATTCACAAACCATAGGCGGAGTTTCACTTTTTTGTGCTTGCCCCACCCCCCCCCCACACACACACACAAAACTGAAACTATGTCTATGGTTTGTGAATACGTATGTATATGTCACATATGTCTAATATGTCGAAAACGCAAATGTTTCTTGTCTCATCACAATCATTTATGAATTACATGATTCATGATCGCATATTATCAATTGAAAACGGCGAAATTTTATAAAGTTGAGTAGTTTGCATCACTAGATAGTCTATTACTGTTGGTCGCTGAACATTTCTATCTTAAAACAGTATAGTCTAATAATTACATCTACTTGGATCTGTCCACAAACTCCTGTTGCATAGAGACAGTATTAAAGTAAGATCCGCCGTCTTTGATTTGATTGGCCATCTCGATTATTTTGATATTTACGAGCCCTGTTAGACTGATGAGGACTGATGTAACTTTTAAAACTTTTTGTCATCCTAACAACAAACAGTTTTGCTAAGTTACGATAAGATAATACAAATAGAATGAGAAAATATTAATTATATATTTTTTTTCATTCGTATCTGTCAAAATCATTGGCTCTCCCCCTAAACTCCGCCTATGTCATAAACCACATGGCATTTAGTAGTTAATACTGTAGTTACACTACCGTTCGAAAGTTTGTTGTATTGCTTATTTTATTAATTTATTTATTGAAAGGATTGCATTATATTAACCAAAAGTGACAGTAAACACTTTTACATTGTTACAAAAACATTTGATAAATGCTGTTCTTTTGAATTTTCTATTCATCAAAGTATCCTGGGGAAAACAATCACAAACAATATTAGGCGGAACAACTGATATCAACATTGATAATAATAAGAAATGTGTCTTAAGCAGCAATTCAGCATATTAGAATGATTTTTGAATGACATTATATTTGACACTTAAAGCTTTGCCATCTCAGGAATAAATTACATATTAAAATAAAAACAGTTAAACTGTAATAATATTTCTCAATATTATTGTTTTTACTTTATTTTTTGACAAAAAAATTGGTGAGCATTAGAAACTTTCAAAAACGTTTTAAAAAATCTTACCAGCCTCACATCCCATCCACGAGGAAAGATGATTATGGGTTAGGATTATAGGTATAGGATCTCTAGAAGTGGTATTACACTGATTCGTTTGCTCAATAAAATAATGTTGGAGAATACATCCATACCTTTAAGTGCTTACTATGATCATCTAGTAATTTCAGTAATACACATTTTGAAGTTTTTTGAAGGTTTTGTTATTGAGTTCTTTGTGTTACCACCTGCCATGCAAACTAATGGCTCTTGTGAGATGAGGGTGTGGAGTTTTATTGCAAGCTTCCCCTGGGCTTCACTTTTAAACAGCAGGATGCATTCTGCCTGAAAGAGTCTACACTCCATTTCTCTCCATCACTCTCCTCAGCCCTCTGGAATCGATTTAAGAAAATCAAGAGGGGGAGAGCTGAATATTCAGAGTGGTTTCAGGGACTGGAATTAGGCTTGAAAAATGCTTGGCAGATTAAGTTATTCACTGAAGGGAAGAAACATTACTACACAGAAATAAAGACTTTCAGGTCGCTTATCATTTTTGGCATTCCATTGGAGAGGGATTGAGTTACCTGAGATTAGTGTGTGTAACATAAGATGATTCACTTACAGTAAAAAGCCTTTATTTCATCCGAGGAGTCACTTTCTTGAGGTTAAAGCATGAGATGATGAATATGATATTGATGTGAGCATCAGGAAAACTAGGGCGTTGTACTTCTAGTGTGAGAGTGAATTTATAATATTGGTCATGTCTTATAAAAAGTGTTATGTTGCTACCACGGCAAACCTCAAACTACAGCTTGGCGATATGGCCAAAAATATTATAACAATATTTTTTCCCATATCATATGATATCAATATTTATCACAATATCCATTTACCATTAATGGGGAACGAAATGCTTTACACATTTTTGTTAAACCATGAGAATGAATGTAAACATGTAAACTTGTTTGTTCACTATTAAACTCCACAGAGTAGCTACACTGTATGAAGTGATCAGTTGACTTAGAAAAAGTAAGGAAACCTGTTCCCTTAAAATTATTAAGTAAATAAGCTTCATGCGTAATTGAAAAAAAATAAGTTAGGTGAACTTGAGAATTCCACAAACTTAATTTTTTACATTTTCAGTTTTAGTGTGTATTTGACGGTAGTTTTTCTCAAATGAAACGGTGAAAAGCTGACTCTCAAAGCATATCCGGAGATGAAATTCATGTGTTCATGTCCTCAGCTATTGAGACGGCAGACGCTAAAAACACTTTTCTGAAAACAGAAATCACTTATTATCAACCGACTGGCTCTTGTCGCGTTTATTTCTACTGTGTGATAGGCTGTTAGATTATTCCATATTAAGTAAAAATGTCCAGAGCTTACCCAGCAAGCAATTCCACGTCTAATAGCCAGCCAAATATTGCCTAAAACAAGGCAAAATTTGGGCTGTCAGTGAAAATTTGCTAGACATCTAACCATAGCCCAAGAATAGAATAGTCATCAATTAGATAACATGTCAAAGAAATGAAACCAAATACCTTGTAATCACTGTTGACTTCGCTTACATGATAAAATGTACATCTCACAAGTTATTTTGGCAAAAACGACATGTAACCAACTTCAAGGTTATTTTGGCTAGGAGTGGGTTACTCATACCCGGACTATGTCAGGTCTATGAAGGTGAAATGACAGCTATTGCTTGCTGGGTATCATCGTTACACTAACACCTGGTTTCACATACAAGCCTTAAGCCTAGTCCTTGACTAAAATGCATTTTTGATTAGTTTTAACTGAAAGCAACTCGCACTGACATATCTTAAAATATGCCAGTGCCATTGTTTTGTCTCAAGATGAACACGAGTAATGTTTTTTTTTTTTTTTTCCTAAGGCATGTTTATAAAAACTACTTGAATGTCCTAATTGAACTAAGGCCTAATCCTGTCTTAATCTAAGCCGTGTCTGTGAAACCAGGCCTAAGGGTTTTAACAATATTACAATACAGCATCTCAAAAATATATTTTCTTCAATCTTTGTTGTAGGGAAGCTGTGGAGGAGGAGAACTGTGATCCAGGCCTCTCAGGGAGATGGACGTCCGTGTTCCTCACAGCTGGAACAGTGGAAGCCCTGTCCTGTTAGACCCTGCTACAGCTGGAGGTACAGCGCCTGGTCTCCATGCAAATCTGAGGTGAGTTTGCTCATGATTCGCTCTGTTGGGAAGAAAAGCTGAATTCAATATTTTAAGATCTATTTTTTTTTTTAAATAATACATTACAATATTGTGTTGCTTATTGTAAAAAGTACTTATGTTACATTGTAACGTTTTATGGAATGTGACACATTAAGTAACTTTTGTAGTAGATGTTGATCCTTGACTATATGTAACTTAATATTACTATATTTACTTTGCATACATATGTTGCAATTTCTGACTTTGTAATGTAGCATAGATTTATTTATGAACCAGGATCATGTGAAACAGTGTATCAGACACATCAATTATTATTGTTTAAGGGGATAAAAATATATTATATTCAGCAAAGATGCATTTAATAAAATAGACAGTATAGACATTTTGAATATTAATGTTACAAAAGATTTCTATTTGAAATAAATACTGTTCTTTTGAACTTTCTATTCATCAGAGAATCCTGAATAAGTATCATGGTTTCCAAAACAAACAAAAAAACACATCTGTTTTAAATATTCATAATAATAAGAAGTTTCATGAGCATAAAATCAGCATATTGGAATGATTTTTGTCATTGAAAATTGTCATTGGGAATAAATAAACAAAATAATAAATTGTCATTAAATAAATGGAAAAATTTACGCTCAAAAATTATTTATTTGAAAAGGCATTGCAGATATTAAATTTACAAAGTAATGTGTAGCAAATTAACCTGATTGTGTATAACA
This sequence comes from Gila orcuttii, assembly GCA_026230005.1. Lineage (NCBI taxonomy): Eukaryota > Metazoa > Chordata > Actinopteri > Cypriniformes > Leuciscidae > Gila > Gila orcuttii. Next base: position 8,194,845 of record JAPDVR010000010.1, on the reverse strand, counting down.
TACGCACATTACTTAGCGTGTATGATATAATATTTTATAAGGTTTTGTCTTACTTAAGGCACACTCCATACAAAAAAACACCAGCATTTCATGTTTTCATGATTAGGTATATGCAGAATATTCCCCAATCCTCTCCTGCTTTGGCCTTTCCACAGTATTTCTGCTGTCGTCTTCCTCCTGTCATCAGTCTGGCTTTCAGGGCCCAACAGGGGGTTTAATTAAAGACAACAGACAGAAGACACAGCCTCTCTCTCCTCTTCGTTTTCCCTGTCTCTCTCTTCCTCCTTCCCCCCATAACTCATGCTCCCGTCACAGTGCAGGCTGTGAGAGAGTATTGACTCTGGCCTTTGTTCTCGGCTGCCTGTCTCTAAAGTGTCTTCTGACAGCCCTCAGCAGTCTCCAGCACTTGTGTCTCATGTTTTCAGAGATTTTCAGCAGCTATGAAAAAATAATGCCGGTAGCTGACAGTGGGAAACATAACGACTGAAAAAAAATGCTGGGATTTCTTATTCCCTTATTTTGTATCACCATGAGAAGTTTTGCTCTTTCCAGGTCTAGAGCTCCAAAGAAGCTGCAATCTCCTTTAGGACTACAAAAAGTTGTTTTTCACCACAGCTGGTGTCCAATTGTAGTCGTTAATATCAAAACTCTGTGTTTCCTTAGGGTGCACGTTGTGGAGAAGGCCTGCGCTTTAGGAATGTGTCCTGCTTCGTGTCTGACGGCTCGGGGAAGGATCCGGGCAGTATGGTGGATGAGGAACTTTGTGGAGACCTGGAGCAGACAGTGGATGGAGACAAACAGATCATCCTGCAGGAGTCCTGCACAGTGCCCTGCCCAGGTAACAACTAATGCCCCATCTGTGCCAACATGCTGCTGATGCAAGCACTGAAATTGAAGTGCCATGTTGATGTGAAGCTTGGGTGAAGCAGAATGAACTGACAAAATAAAAAACAGTCAAAGTTTACCTCAGTTTACATAGTTTAAGCATCACACATCAAGGGCAGGGATTTTCAAAATTAGGTTAATGGATCACAAAGAGATGTTTGGGGGTCCATTGAAATTTTGAAGGATTTTTGTATTTATTTATTTATTTTTTATTTTATTTTTTTCAATATGTGTTATAATATACTGTTCAACGTATTTAAAATAATAATTTCACAACATATTTTTTAATACGTTTTTTACCTTTCTATTCATCAAAGAAAAATTAAAGATACAAAAAATGTGTTATGTTTTTGACTAAAAAAGATTAAGCAGCACAACGGAGTTGCCATTCCATTAATAAATTAAACTGTAAAATATATTAAAATAGTATTAATAAATAAAAAATAAATTAAATACTATGTAGATATCTACTTAACTGCATATCTCTTAAATATATATATATATATTTTTTTTTTTTTTTTTTTTTCTGGCTGTTAATAAGATTAAATTATCAATATTAATCTTGATTCCCTGCCAATCTTTAGAAAGCAAAACAAATCTGTAATATTAAATCCTGCAAATATGTTAAAATTATATTCCTGTTACATAATTATATTACCATTACCAGGTCAGTAAGATGTTTTTAAATGTTTTTGAAAGTCTCTTGTGCTCACCAAGGCTGCTTTTATTTGATCAAAAATACAGTAAAACTTGCAAACTCGCATTCCTCTGTCTAGCAGCTCACTTTTATAAATCAGTCAGAATTGAAATGTCACATTAACAAGGCTGCTTTTATGAGTCATCACACTGCTGCAATTTAACACCCTCATATACTTTGCGATATTACCTCATTCAAAATAGAGAATTAAACTTCATGGTTTCATGGCCAATGTTATACTGTAATTTCACATGAAAAGGATGGAAACAAAGATTTCTGCTCATACATTATTTTTTAAAGCATTTCGTTTCAGCAAGCGAGTTTGAGTGACAGATAGTAAGACAAAATTTTGACATGTCCTTTGTGGCAGAAGTAGAGAGTTGGATTGTACGGAGTGCCTAAAGGCACATGGTGATGGAAAAAAAATGAGATGCTTATTTCAAAATATTTCAATGCTTTTGAGTTCCCAGAAGAAACTTTGCTTTTGCTTGCAAAACTTTTGTATTCTTTGTGAGCGAACACAAAGTTTCTCATGGAAACGCTAACATTTAGCGAACAAACGCAAAGTTTCTCAGGGGAACCCCAATTATTTTCGAGAGAACGCAAAAGCATTGATTGATATCTCATATTTTTTTCCTTCAACATGTCCCTTTAGGGGCTCCGTATGATTGAGATTTGTACAAGGGGACAGTAACAGTGACGTCACACCAGCGTGTCAGTGCAGATTTGTGTTGTGTTAGGGTAAGTTACGTGAAGCTTTGCTCTCAGTGTAGTTTTTTACATTCTTTAGAAAGTCGTATAGTCCTTCACCCGCTTTGACCTTTGACCCCATCATTCTTCGATCTTGAAGCGTGGTTCCCTGGCACACATCCCGTCTCGTCCCCATCTATAAAACTCCAGCTGTGACCTACTGCTGCGCTCCCTCTGTGTTTTCCCTCTGTTTTTTTCTATTACGATCTCTCTCGTTCTTCTCTCTTTTCACACAAATGTTTCTTGATGATGCCCCGCTTCACATGTGAATATTCATCCCTCTGTTGTGAAACCTCATCAGCTATTCACACACATATTAGAGTGTACTCTGTGAACTCAGGTGTCACATCTGCCTCTGGCTTTCCGCTGCACACGTGCTCTGATAATCACGATCATAGGATTAGGGATTCATGGAAGGACAATGTTATGAATAATTAATACTCGGGGAAATATTCACAAATCAGCACTGCTATTACAACAGGACAGACTGACCCACTTCTGTTGAAAAAACACCCTGAAATCACACACACACACACACACAAAACGTGAAAGTGTTTAGGTATATTATCTTAATATCCTTAATATTAAAAAGAAAGCCCACAAGCGGAATTTGTTAGTTTTAGACCCAGCAGGTTGATAATGCGGAAATGTTTTCGTTCTTTAGGGTTTTAGATTGAAATCTCTTAATGAATCACTAGGCCCACACAGAATCTGTGCCCGCGGAGCTCCTCAGAAATCACTATGGACTTTTGAGATTTGAAATGCTTTTCTTCTGCAAAGTTTATTTGTTTATTAAATATTTTGGTGAATTTGATTATGCCTTCAGCTACCAATAATACTGTTGAACTCTCAGCACCATTTAAATAATTTTCCAGCAAAATTCATGCTTATAGCTGTCACAAAATTTAAATTTAAAGGGGTTATTTTTGACTTTTTCAGCTTTCTAGTGTGTAAGGTTGCTGTTTGAGCATGAAAAGGGTCTGCAAAGTTATAAAGTGCAAAGTCACTCCAAAGGATGTTATTCTATATCAGTGCACACTGCACACTGTTTCTGAACTCCCTGAAATGCCTCAAATGTAGTTTTCTTCTGGGAACAAATACGTCACAATATTCATAATTTAAATAATTTCCGCTTTGGAAGTACGCAAAATAAAATGCATATGCAAAATAAAAGGGGCGAGGCCTGGTTGAGTTGCGCTTGTAGCGTGTTGAAACTCACGGTTATGATAAGGGGTGTGGCATTTCCGAAACACGCTCGAAGCGGTTGTCCAATCACAACAAACTGGTCCAGCCGACCAATCAGAGCACATTGCGCTTTTCAGAAGGAGGGGCTTCATAGAAACAGGAACTAAACAGAGCGTTACTGACAGACTGGGAAGAGAGGTGCTGCAACTATGTAAAATATGTGTAAAATAAGGTGTTTTTGAACATTCAAACATGAAAACCTCTTCTAGTAGACCCCAAAACAAAATCAAGACTTTGAAAAAGGGCATTATAGGTCCTTTTAATTTTTTTTTAAAGGATTGCAACAAAACAAAAAGTATTTATTGTGAATCAAGAAAGAAACCCCTGCTTTAATCTATCCTAGATATTAGGGCAGTCATATCAATCACCCAATAATTGTGTGTGTTGGCCAGGTGAGTGTTACCTGACGGACTGGACTGTGTGGAGCCTGTGTCAGCTGAGCTGTATCAGCGGGGACGATCTGGGCTTCGGTTCGGTGCAGGTGCGTTCTCGTGCTGTTCTAGCTCAGGAACCTGAGAACCTTCTTCAGTGCCCAGAACAGGAATGGGAAGCCAGACCATGTACAGGTGAGTCAAAACCAATGCATTTAGGGCTGAAAATGCAGTTAGATACCATAATGTTTTAAGGTTTTAAAAAGATTTTTCTCCGTGTCACTGTTAATACTGTTTTATGCATTTTAAGATGGCCAATGTTATGAATACAAATGGATGAACGGTGCATGGAAAGGCTCATCTCGTCAAGTCTGGTGCCAGCGCTCTGATGGATTAAACGTCACAGGTGTGTTTTTGAAATTAATAAATGATTATTTATTTTTTTCATTGTATAATTATTATGTCCTTTTGAAAAAAATAAAGGACAGAAGAAAACCCCAGGTGCACAAATTGTAGAAGCAGAGATAAACCACCCTGTATCTTCTTTCGATATTTAGACAAAAAATGAAACCATCACTTTGACAGAAGCATCAATAATCTTTCCCCAGAGAGTGTTTGATGACAGACTGGGGTTTGAGATAAAGTTGACGTCCTGTGCTGTCATTTCCTGTCATGAAGGCTGAAGTGTATGATGTCTCCTCTTATTCATCTGTATATATTTTATGGAAATATGCTTTTAATCAATAACAATGTGACACACACATTTAATCCCATTCACCATCATGCCAGCTGTCCTCTCGTGTTAATGTGTCTGTGTGTGTATTTCTCCATCTCGCTCTCTGTTTTGGTGCAGACGTGGAAATACATGAGGAAATACAGAAGTACGCCCATGTCCCTCACACTCTGTTGAAGGACATTATAAATACATTTAAATATGAGATTTCATTTTGTGCTGAGCTTTGTAATGCCATATGTATGCCAAATAGAGGCTTGGATTCAATCCCTATGATTCTCAAATGTTTATTTGTCCTCTGTGTTGAGCCGTCCAAACTGACCTCGTTCCAGATGGCACACATGAGTCTGGTCACTTTTGATTGGCAGAACAGGGCAATAGAACTTCTAAGGCTGTAACCAATCCCTCTACAGCAACCAGGTCCCTGTTTATGCATATTCATGAGTAATATAAAGGTGTGCAGCGGTATGAATATTCATACAAGCTGCTAATTGGTAAACATGTTTCTGCAGATGCTTACAGTTTATGCTGCACCTTTAAAAATTAGATCTTTTAACACGCCAATAGCTTTATCTTATTGCTAATGATGAAATTTTACACTAAGAGAGAGAGAAAAAAAACAAAAAAAAACGTTAAATAATTTTTTTAACGTTTTACAAGCATCGCCTTGTAACCAGCTCTCTGGTGCTGGTTGAGGACTTTACAGTTGTCATTGTACCTGGCAGCAGCAATCTAGAGTTGTTCCGGAATCAAGGAGCAGTTATATTTCACTGCTCCCATTGTTGATTGGATGTATTGATTCATCCCAGCTTAGAGAAAATAACACCAGTGCACTGGCCGCCGGCTGCCCATTTCAGTGCTTTTATAGATCCAGTGGATTCCCACAGGCTGCGATTTGTAGAGAGGTGAGATAAAGGATGTTGAGATCGTACACATAGGCGAGCCAAGAAGAGGAAAATTTTGAATTGCGTTGGCTGATGATAGAATGGGCCAAAATCCCATAGACTTACATTGACGGAGTAGCCCAGGCATGAATATCTAGGGACCAGAATATAATATGGACTGAGAATAGTAAGAAATGAGTAACCCCTCAGAACACCTTAGCAACCACCACATCCTAGTAATGCCCTTGAAAACACTCATAATACCTGACCACATGGGCCACAAAGGTGCACTTCTGGGCCTGTAAAAGGTTTGGAGAAAATAATATAATAAAATTATAAATGAAATAATATTTTTTTTTATATAATACAAAAAAATATAAATAATATTTATAATTAATTAAAAATAATTTGATATTTAATTTAATGAATACAAATATATTAAATCAATGTTATATAATAATAAATATTATATAATAATAACTCTGCTTTAAATCTTAACTCTATTTTAGTCTATTCACCGCCAGTTTTATGTTTTTCTTTTGTTTATACACCTAATTATCGAAGCTCATTTCTGCTTAATAAGAAAAAAATCACACATTCTGTAAATCATAATTATTATGACAAAAGTCATGATTATGAGATAAAAAGTCAAAATTATAAGATGCTGTGTCAATGACGACATTATGAGATATAATGTTGAATTTGACAAAAAGTCAAAATTATGAGATAAAAAGTCATGATCTTGAGTTGACAGGAAGTAGACATTAAGACTTTAAAAAAATTAAAACAAAAAATCATAAAGTGGCGGAAATGGGTTTCCATGTCTAACAGTACTAATGGTGGGAAGAAAACAAGTACACTTTTTTATAACAACTTAAAAGAAACATCCACATTATATTTTATATATGCATGCACATTTATATATTAAAAAATTCACACTGTAGATTGGGTAATATAATTTAGGGAGAGGTCCCTCAGAAAGGGGAAACATTGTATTGGACTGTCTTGCTTTTAATGCAAGTAGACAGCATTTTAATGTACTGTAGTAAGCTCACTTAAAGACTTTAGAAAGATTTTACCAGAATTATTTTTTTTTTATAATATGTAAATGTGAAACATCTTGTATAATCGTAACTGCTGTATTTTTCTTTCTTTCTTTTTGTTTGTTTTTTATTTGTATTGTATTTATGCAACTCTTGTATATTTTGTAACTCAGTTCTTGCCATGAAAATAGTCTCATCTGCTGACATGACATTAAAAATATATCCTACTACTTCCCACAGAAAAGGGATCATCAAATTTGGGGGTCTGTGGCATGAAAATGTTTGTAAACCACTGCTTTTTCCAAATACTGGGAAGATAGTCCGCCCATATTGACATTGAGTTTTACACGGCCAAGCACCACTCACATTTTCTCCAGAAAATATAAAAATCTAGTTGAGTTTTTAATTACTGCCTCATGCATATCAGTTAACACATCAGTAATATCATAACACGAGAGGATTTAAGCATGTATTAAATTGGAGTGAAGCGTGCTTGGCTGTGTTTTGCATTTCCAGGGGGAGAGAGAGGGGGGGGGGGTGGTAGAGCAACAGAATGGAGAGTCTTTGATGCCTCCTGCCTCCAGGACAATAAACTGGCTGAAAATGGGCATGTGCTTCTTTGTGTGTGTGTGTCAATGTCATTAAACAATATAAAACTTTGAACTCTTTGCCTGCAGGTGGATGCCCATTGACAAGCGAGCCGGTGTCAGATAGGTCATGTGACCCAGCCTGCGACAAACCTCGCTCAATCTGCACTGAGGTTAGTATGTGTGCATCATGTTTATGTCTCCTGAGGTGTGATGCTGGGATGTAGGCAGACTGCAAACAGGCTTTATGGATATTCAATACAGCAGAATTCGACTTCCTCCAGAAGAGAGAGATAGTCCTGGAATGTATAATGGGAAATGATGATACATGAGAACCAACTGCACCGGTTGTAATTGGACGATTTGATATCTGCTTATCAACAGCTACCATATTAATAACTTTAGATGGACACTATCAAACACTGTTTACTGTTCAGTCTTTTGCTGATAAAAATAACAGTGTTATCCCTTTGCATGGACTTTATCAAGCACTGTGACCAATGTCAGACGGTATTAGAATCAGTCACACTTATACTGCAGTAGAGATCAGTGCAGGCCAAATAAAACACCTTAGGGAAGATATGGCACTATCAGCTGAAAGCTTTATATTATTCTAGATGGCTGTTTTTGGAGTAGTTGGTGTGTTTGAAGGTTTTTATGTTTGTTTATGCCTTTGATTTGACTGTAAGATCCTCTAAATAAATTATTGATGTGTTTATGGACATATACAGTTGGGCAGAGCTTGGTAAGATGTTGTAATTTTTTTAATGTATATATTTTTTATTTCAATATTTTATTATATGTTATTTTAATAAGGTAATTGGCAATGTTTTTAATAGTTTTCTTTCATTTAATTTGGTTAAAATGTCTTACTGTTTTAGGTCATACTGTAATTTCCAAACATTATTAACAGAACATTTAATAAATAGAACTGGAGCAATTAATAGAACAAATTAGCTGTAATAAAATAAACGTATAAACGTATAAATATATATATATATATGCACACACATTTACATATATATATATATATATATATATATATATATATATATATATATATATATATATATATATATAAAACGTCATATATGTTAGATGCTATTAATCGTTTCGACAACACTAATTACAATTAAAATGAATAGAGCTAACTTTTATTTTATTATTGTCTTGTATCCGATATTGCATTTTTTTTTTTTTTTTTTGCAGCGTTCTAAATTGTTTTCTTTAATTTCTTTAAAATGTCCTATTCATCTAGGTCATATTGTAATTTCAAAACATCATTTACAAAACAGTTAAACTTACTTAAGAGCAATAAAAAAATTCTAAAATTAGTCTACAGAACCAATCAAACACTGGCTTGTTCACGTAAACCTATAGTTGTCTCCCAAATAATGCACTATCCATTATTGTCATTCTGTTTATTTTGTCATTCAGCATCAGTCTGACAGTAAAAAAAAGATGTACAGTTGCCTGGAAACAGGATGGCTTAATTTACCCCACTCTCCCCTATATTCAACTTGTTCCTTTGAAGATAATCCTAGATGCAAACATTCATTGTGAGCCACTACATTTCTCCTCCAGCGTGCGATTCTCTTCACCCCCATTGCATATGAACTACATGTTGTGTGAAATCGATGATTGTGAGTGTATCTAAACCGCGTCTCCCGGTGTGAAGTGAATCCCTCTACTGTGGGTAGAATCTGACTGTATTTATATCAGATTCTCCTGCTACATCTGGACCTGCTCTCTTGTGCCCGTCTGTAGAGATGCTAAAGCCCCCGGTGCATTCTGTGATCGGGCCGATCTGAAGGCTTGTGTTTGCGTGTGGGGCGATTATCCTCCCAAAGATTGCAGTGGGAATAAGAGACCCCCTGCAGACCACAGGAACCTGGGGGTTTCTCCACATATATTTGCACGCAAGCACTCAGGCCTGCAGAACGATGATGCTCGTGGAGACCCAAATGGCTTGTCAGTGGAAGAACACGTGCTGGGACGTATCTTGTCAACACCCACGCCAGAACATGCACTCGTAGCCATGGAGAACCTTCAGGATTCACACAATCCTGATGTTTTTCAGAACAAGGAAAGCACCAAAATAGCACAAGAACAGTATCTTTGAAATCACAGCTAGATGCCGCTGAAATATTTTTAGTAGCTGTTAGCTGGGAGAAAGAACAACGTGACACTAATACAGAGGAAGTTAAGCGATGGTCGCAGGAGACGGAAAGTGAATTAAATCAGAGGCAGTTTAGCGGCAGGGGGAATGCCACAAATAGAAAGATGTCAGTGTTTTTAACAATGGGTATGAATGGTTTTCTGGTCCCATTTTATTTAGTTTCACATAGCCATACTTTGAACTGACAGCATCAAGTCTGGTCCACATCACAACTTATCGTATTCTAGCCTAGAAATGACTACATGCTTCAGGTAAAAGTAGATGTTGAAACATTTTAATTTACAATTGAAAAGACAAAACAGTTTAGTGCCATTAAAACCACGCATAAAAGATTACTGTTTGAAAAACTGATATTGTGCTTCTTATAACAAAAAATGCTAATAGTGGCCAATACTGATATAGTCAGAGATAAATAATGAATCCATATTGAAATGCCTTGACTTTTTCTGTTGTAGTACCTGATACAAAAAAAGAATCTACAACAATAACAGAATAATGCTCTGTGTCCACAAACCGTTGTATAAAAACACAAATAAAAAAATATAAGAGCCGTGTAATAAAATTTAATAAATTTTTTCAGACCTGATGACTATTTAAAAAAAGTAGTACTGGTTGATTTATAGACATTCACAACTGTTTGTGTTTGGTATGATGCTGACCAAGGCTGCATTTATTTGATTAGAAATACAGTGAAAACAGTAATATTGTGAAACGTGTACAATTTAAACGTACTGTTTTCTATTTGAATATTTTTTAATTGTAACGTATTCCTATGATGGCAAAGTTGAATTTTTTCAGCATCATTATTCCATACTTCAATGTCACATGATCCTTCAGAAATCATTTTAACATGTTGATTTTGGTGCTCAAGAAACACTTGTTGTGAAAAAACAGTTGTGCTGCTTAATATTTTTGTGGAAACCTTGATTTGTTTCAGGATTCTTTGATGAATAGAACATTCAAAAGGACAGCATTTTTTTAATTGCATTATAAATGTGTTTACTGTCACGCTGGATCAATTTAATGCATCTTTGCAGAATAAAAATATTGTCTTTAAAAAATCTTACCGACCCAAAACTTGTTTGTTTTCCACTGTTTTATAGTTCATGCAGCTTGTCGTGTGTAACTGGTGTGATGTCTCCCCCTGCAGGCTGGTGTCTGTGGCTGTGAGGAGGGTTACACTGAGGTGATGACGTCTGATGGAGTGTTGGACCAGTGTACGCTCATACCAGTGCTTGAGATCCCCACCGCAGGAGACAGTAAAGCTGACGTGAAGACGATCAGAGCACTCAGCCCCACTCAGCCCACCGCCAACCTGCCCGGTCGTGCAGGACGCACCTGGTTCCTGCAGCCCTTCGGCCCTGGTGAGTTTGGGGAGAACAAAGCTCTGAATATTTTCACACTAACTACTGCTAACTATCTGTAATCACTTAACCCTGTATGTGTGTAGCAAGGCTGTTTTCTTTGCTAAATACATTTTTAAAAACATATACAGTGACCACAAAAAGTATTTGGACATCACAATTGCCTTTGCAGCATATACAATAGCACATAATTTGTAAGCACTTTTTTTTTTCTCTTTCTTGTCTTTTCAAATTTAAAGGAATATATTCATACGAACTACACCTTGTGGCCCATAGATTTAAGGTTAATTGAAAAATGATGCATGATTTGTTTGCATATGCCTGGTATTTTGGTATCTATTCAATGAAATTTTAGTAAGGGATCTATTATCCTTTTTTACATTTTCAGTTTTCTTTAGTGTGTAATGTTGCTGTTTGAGCTAGAGGTCTTCACAGTGCACCCGAGACCCGGGACCCGTACGTGTTCGGGTCTATATTTTAAATTATCAGCCGGGTCCGGGTCGGGTCCGAATCTATTACTTCGGGTCCCGGGTCTGTTTAACATTGTGTGTAATACCCGTGCGATCGGAGTCATCGGACTCGATCAGAGTCAGAATGAGTCAGTCAGCACCGCTCGTGTTTTTTTGCAACTTGTAAAATTAGGTAAAGAAAAGTGTGAGCCAAAAAAAGAGCGATCTCTCTCTCTCTCTCTCTCTCTCTCTCTCTCTCTCTCTCTCTCTCTCTCTCTCTCTGCCGTTAGAAGAAGCAGAGCGCGCAGTCTAAAGCGCGTGTCATGTTTCTATGGCAACCAGAGCTTCCGCCAAACCGCGCTTTACATTTTCTCCCATTTTTATAATAATACAAATGAACCGTCTTGTTTCATCTTTAAGTTTTGGTGGTCAGATTCAGACTCAATGCAGAGCAGAGAGCACAGATATGATAGCAAATAAATAACGTCAGCGGCCATGGCACTGAACGAGCAATCGTTATTATAGTTCAAAAGGACAAACAGTTAGTTATTATGCGAGTTAACTCGAGTCAGAATGTCGCATTTGTCATCCATCACCGTGACATCAAGTGGACTTTTAAAGCTGAAATAATGAGTGGATTAAGCTTGGAATAACGAGAGAAGTAACATGGATAGAACTTTCTTGTCGGTGGATTGTAATGCATCACAGTCAGTAACGTTAACGTTACAAGGAAGTGAGACGACGGCTACTAAAATTAGGTAAGACAAAAAGGTTTATTTTTCGCAACTTGTGTGAAATAATATGTGAAGATCGGGTCCAGTCGGGTTTGTGTCTTCCCGCCGGGTTCGGGTCCAGTTTTCAAATAATAGACGGGTCCAGGTCGGGTCCGGGCAGTACATTTATGGCATTTCTCGGATCTGCACGGGTCCGGGTCCAACTTTTGAAATAATAGACGGGTCCGAGTCGGTTCGGTGTAGCACATTACGGGTCTCTTACGGTTCGGGCATGAATTTTTGGACCCGTGAAGACCTCTAGTTTGAGCATGAAAAAGTTCTGCAAAGTTACAAAGCACACAGTCAATTCTCTACATCAGTGCACACTGTTTCTGAACTCCCTGAAACGCCTCGCCCAATTCTTACCCAAGGCTTACGCAAAAAAAAAAAAAAAAACAGAGCTGAGGCTTGTTTGATTTGCTTTAGTAGCGCGTTGAAACTGGCGGTTATGTTCAGAGGTGTGACATTTCCGAAACACGCTCGAAGCTGTTGACCAATCACAACACACTGGTCCAGCTGACCAATCAGAGCACATTGTGCTTTTCGGAAGGAGGGGCTTCATAGAGACAGGAACTAAACAGTAGGGGTTGGCGATACTGAAAATTTCGATATCGATCCGATACCAAGTAAATACAGGGCCAGTATCGCCGATATCGATACCGGTACCAATACTTTTTCATTTTAAAAGCAAGCACTTGAACTTACATGCACTTTCCTCTGCTAGAGCAGTGTGTCATGATTTATGAGGTGAATGCATCATTAATATGCTAAATCTGAATACGTTTTCAAGACTACTAAATATTTTGTGATTTGTGCTCTCAACTCGCCTGTAATTAGTCAGTGACTTTTACAAAACTACCCTAATCATAGTAAATGTACTATTGTACACTAGCCTACTGTTCAAAAGTTTGGGGTCTGTAAGATTTTTAATTCTCTTCTGCATTTATTTGATCAAAAATACATACATAGGCTATCTGTTTTCTTTGCCATAGTAAACTGTAATTTATTCATGTGATCAAAGCTGAATTTTCGGCATCATTACTCCAGTCATTTTAATATGCTGATTTGCTGCTCAGGAAACACTTCATATTATTATCAATGTTGAAAACAGTTTCATATTTTTGTGGAAACCATGATACATTTTATGGAGAATTATTTGATGAACAAAGTTGAAAGAACAGCATTTATATGAAGTATATATTTTTTTAACAGTGTAAAACCCTTTGATCAATTTAATGCATCGATCCTTGTTGAATAAAAATATTAATTTCATTAAAAAAATCTTACTGACGTCAACATTTTGAACCGTTACGTACACTTGTGGTTTGTTTATTGCGAAATAACTCCCGATTGTTTCTCTGTCATCTAAGCAAGGCTTCGTTTCCCAAACGCACTGGGCCTGTGAGCTCAGCGAAGCACCAGCATCGAACGCTCTCTGTGATTGATTGGTTTCGTCTTGTATACAGATGACTAGGAGAAAAAGTTCTATCCTACACAATTACCCACTAACATTTGCTTATTTTTCCACTTTGAAGCTTATTTTACGCACTGAATTGCGTGCTAAATTAATAAAAATAACTGGTAAAAAAAAATACACATTTGGATCGATATTTTTATGTGAGGATCGATCCTTTTCGATACCACGTCAGTATCGAAGTATCGATACTTCAGGATCGATTCGCCCACCTCTACTAAACAGAGCGTTACTGACAGACTGAGAAGAGAAGTGCTGCAACAATGTAAAACATTTTTTTTTTTTTAAGTTTTTTTTTTTAACATTCAAACATGAAAACTGCTGCAAAAAATGGCATAATATGTCCTCTTTAAGTGTATCTTAAGTGTCCAAATAATTTTTGAGGCCACAATAACATATGAAGGTCCAAAAAATGAAGGGTGTTCCCAGCAGGTAGAATAGAAAGGCTCTGACTAGTTTTGTATGTTGTTTTGGTTATAAGCAGCTGAGATGCAGCTGTATCATTGTGTTGATGTGTTGATATGTGTGTGTATCTGCACAGATGGTAAACTGAAGACCTGGGTGTATGGTGTGGCAGCTGGAGCTTTCGTACTGCTAGTGTTCATTGTCTCCATGACTTATTTAGCCTGGTAAGAACATTTGATATATCAACAAACTAGACTTTTTTTTTTTCCTTTCATAAATCATCTGCTTTATTCTATTCATTTTTAGCTACATCTAAGTTACTTTGCCCTTCACTGCAAAAATCATTTTCCTAATCAATATTTTTGTCTTGTTTTCCACTAAAACATCCTAGATAAAACTTTAATAATAAAACTTTACTTTAAGGGAATATATTATAAAATATTATTATTATTTGTCCTGTTTTGTAAGCATAAACCTCACTAAATGGTGTTACATTTATGCTGTAGACAACAAAAATCATCACCCATGGGGTAAGAAACCTAAATCAAAATATATTTTATATAAGTCAAGTATATGTTTTAACTGAAAACGAGACAAAAATACTGATTTTAAAAAAGCTTATTTTTTTCAATTGTCATTCTTTTTTCCATTTTTCTCACTTCTTCATTTGTCTCCCCAACCCCTTCATATCTATCAGTTTTTGTATTCTGGCCCGGCGCTCTCCTCCGAGCCCGGACCCTTCCCTTTCCTCTGTGGTTTGGGTCGGACCCAACGACCAAGAGCTGATATATACCTGCCCTGACTGTCAGCACATTGAGACTCAGTTCCACTAGAGCTCTCAGCTCAGTCTCATCACATGTCCATCACCTATGCCTTCTCACTGTCACATGTGCCTTTCTGACCAATCACATCGAGCTGTTTGGAGGAGGTGAGCTGGTAGATCAACCGTTAGAAACAGAACGAAGATCAATCGTGTAGCTATATATAATAGTACACTACTTTACTTTTTTTTTTTAGATAATAAAAAAAACTATATAAATCTGAGAAGAAACAATTGTTTTTAAGTTGTTTATACTTACAACAAGTGTAAATAACGTGCTGGTGCGGACAAAATGCAAGACACATTCTCTATAAAAATCTGTATGGTGTGATTTACCAGACTAAATTAAATGCATATGTAATGAAATTACTAAATTTTTCGTGGAATGTTGCAGTAAATAAATAAAAATACAATGAAATGTAAGCATAAATTATTAGGCGTGAAATGCATTTTTTTTTTATTTATTTGAACATGCAATCCCACGTGACATACGCCATAAAATACATTTTAAATTATACAAAAATGAATACATTCCAGAATTCCATGAAATGTTTAATAATTGTATTATACATCTATTTATATAATTTAGTCTGTTAAATCACTGCACTGTTTCTTCTCAACTAAATTGATCTTGTTTCAAGAATTTTTAGATGTTGAAACTGGGAAAACTACTCATTAAGAATAGGATTTTTTGCAGTGTATCCATACAAATCTAAAGATGACTAATATATACAAAGAACTTGTCAGTTTGGCTAATATTTTAGCCAGTTTTTTGTACCCACACTGCCCCCTGTTGGTCAGGTCTGACATAGCCATCATCATCATCAATAAATACTCATCATTTTCTTACACATTATTTTTATTATTAAATGATACAAAATACTGATATGTTTCTTGAAGTTCACATATAAATGTTGATAGTTTAACCTATTTACATAAAAGTTGTTCTGATGCTATAATGACGTTTAAGCTAAATTGGTGACACTGAGGTTTAGAAGATGTTGTGTTGACATGTGTCCCTATCTCTGTGTCATAGTACTCGCTAAGGTAAGTTTGGTTTGTAGAGTTTAGCGGGCTGGAATGTGCTGCTGGCTACTTCCCTGTTCCTTCCATCGCTAAAGCATATGCTTCCTGTAAATATTAGCATGGCAGCTAATTACTAATCATAATAATTAATAATCGCTTACCTATGGCTTAGCAGAAATGTCTCTTTTAAAAGCTGTGCAGTGCTGAGTTATTATATAAATCATTTAATTACTTAAGTTTTCAGTTAACATTTAGTCAAAAGTTTAGAAACATTACCATTTTTTAAGTTTTTGAAAGAAGTCTCTTATGCTTATCAAGCCTGCATTTATTTGATAAACAGTAATATTGTGAACTATTATTACAATAGAAAATAATAGTTTTCTATTTCAATATACTTTAAAATATAATTTATTTATGTGATGCAAAGCTGAATTTTCAGCATCATTACTTCAGTCTTCAGTGTCACATGATCCTTCATAAATTATTCTAATATTGATTTGTTATCAATATTGAAAACAGATGTGCTGCTTAATACCTTTTTATAACCTGTGATATTTTTTTATTATTTTTTTTTATTTTTTTTATACTATATTATAAAAAAAATAGCAGCATTTATTTAAAATATAAACCGTTCGTAACAATATATACTACCGTTCAAACGTTTGGGGTCAGTTATTTTTTTCTTTCTTTTCTTTTTTTTAAAGAAATTAATACTTTTATTCAGCAAGGATGTGCTAAATTGAAAAAAGTGTAAATAAAAAGTGATAGTAAATATTTATATTGTTAGAAAAGATTTATATGTTGAATAAATGCTGTTCTTTTGAACTTTTTTTCATCAATGAATACTGAAAAAAGTATCAGAGGTTCCAAAAAAATATTAAGCAACACAACTGATAATAACTGAGTATCAAATCAGCATATTAGAATCATTTCTGAAAGATCATGTGACACTGAAGATTGGAGTAATGATGCTGAAAATACAGCTTTGCATCACAGAAATAAATTATATTTTAAATAATCTTAAAATAGAAAACGATTATTTTAAATTGTTTTTTTAAAGTTTTTCTGTAAACATTAAAAATACAATAATGTTTATAAATAATATTTATAAATGTTTTATTGGCAACTAGCTGATATGCTATATATATATATATATATATATATATATATATATATATATATATATATATATATATATATATATATATGTATGTATATGTGTGTGTGTGTGTCTGATATATTATACAGCTATTGTTGCCAACTAAACATTTCTCATTTTCATTTAATTTAACCTGATGTACTGAAATAACTAAAACAAAATTAAGAAATTTTTTAAATCTATATAAACATATAAAAAAAAAATAATAATAATGAAAAGGCACAACAAAATTTCTAAAACTTTTTGAAATATGAATTAAAACTATATTATCTCAATAAATCATGAAATAACTTTGGTGCAGTGTGTAATCTTATAGTGGTATAAGCTACACTAAATTCATCTATTCTACTGCATGATTAAAATAAAAAAAAAGTATTTTACTAAAGCATGGCAAGCAGCAGAAGTGCATGGACATCTAACAACACAAAATACCCCCCAAAACAAACGCAAGGCATTTCAAAGATGGAAAGTGATAAAACACTTGAACAAACAGATGCAATAGATATAAAGGTCACAGATTTAAAGCAGTGCCATACAGTGTAAGATGTTCTAGAAGGTCAGATCTCTTCAAAGTTTATTAAATATGTGCAGGTAACAATCTTGCTATCTTTTTGCATCTGTGAAGCAAAAATGATATTGCTTTGTATTAACAGCTGTTCTGTTTTTCCACAGCAAAAAGCCAAAGAAGCCCCAGAGAAGACAGATGAACAACAGACTCAAGCCTCTGACTCTGGCTTACGACGGCGACGCTGACATGTAGCCTAACCACGTTCCCTTCGCACTGCAGATACTCGCCTCTTTCCAGTCGGACATCGGTACAAGCCTCAAACAAGGAGACTCGCGCAAGCTCACCGACTGCTTTTATAAGACCGCTAATGGAACCTCAGAGAGAGACTCGATCCATGTTTATATAATGTTTCTCCCCCCTCCTTTTTTTACGTTCGAGTTTTTTTTTACTTTATTTCACGAGAGCCTTCACAAACTCTTCAAAAATCTTCTTCAGGAAGTCTGCCTTCACCTCTCTGCCATTGACATCTTTCTGTAACATAGACTTGTCTTTAGGGAGGAAAGTTGCAGGACCCTTATTAAATTGGGAGGTTTTTTTTGTTTGTTTGTTTTGTTTTTTTGCTGAGAAGCACAAAAATACGCCCGTCTCCCGTTTAGTAAACTCACACTTCTTGTCAGCTCCTGCAATGTGTCAGTGGCTGTTGGGACGTGTCATGTTCAGAGAACCAAAATACACAATTTAGAAGCATTTTGAGCGCTGAAATGTTCCGCCAGACCCTCCTCTGCGTCAATCAGAAGGGTAAAAGACTGCAGCTCACTAGCGCCCCCTATAGAAACTCTGGCCTGCCTTTGCCCCTTTCTCTATTCAGGCTCCATTTTGCACTATATTAGTGCAGCATGAACATTTACTTTGCATTGCCATAGAAAACTGCCTCTCGCAAAACAAGATGATGTACAGTCTTGTGCTAGACAAAAAAAAAAAAGAGAGCGAGAAAGAACAAAAGTAGCCCTTTTTCCTTCTGATGGAACTCACCGATGTTTGTTTATACATACTTGTTTACTGGTTTCCTCTTGTTTGTGATAACGGGGCAGTTGAAAAGATTTTTTGTGGACTCCACAAACCCCGTCCTGTTGTATGTACAGTCGCAACCAGCCATGCGTTTGCTTTCTTTGCCTGATTGACTCGTGTATGATTCAGTGCTTCTTTTCACCTTAGAGATCCAGGTCGGTGAAGTTTTCCATGTCTTTCAGTCTTCTCTGATTCCAAGGGCTCCGTGTTCATAATTTGAGCGCTTTTATCAGTATGATGTTTGATTTACTGTTTCTACTGTGTCTGTGTGAACGTATTCTGTTCGCAGTTTATATACCATGGCTACCTAACACAATAACGACATGCAATTTCATATCAGCTAGATTTGGAAAAAACAATGCTCTGATCAGTTTGGACAACATTCGTTTGGCATTTTGAAGTTGGAAAAAAATAAGTAATACTCCAAAAATACACTGTTTTTGTGCTGGCACATTAGATAAGGGATGATGTACAGCTGGTTATTATGTAAGGGATAATGTACATCCTGCCGTTTATTCTCAGAATAAACACTGACGGGGTGATCAGGTCTTGCATCAGCCTGATGGGGTTTATTCTGCGATAACAAACGGCTGGATGTACATTATCCTGCTTATTACATGGCTACTTGCCACATAAGTACACGGATATATTGCCTTGAGTTAAATACTTTATTAGGTCTTCAAACACAAAGCTTATTACACAGTTACTTGCCAAATAAATATCAAACATAGATTTAAGTTTAAATTAAATTAAATCAAGTTGTATCATTTTACCTGTATATCATCAAAATATGAGATGAGAGAAAAACACAAACTTTTTGGGGGGAATGCAAAGGCATTGAAATATATATTTTTCCTTCCATATCTCATATATTTTCCATCGCCATTAAGGGGCTCCGTATCATCATAAGGCTTCTTCCAAGAAAAAAAAAAAAGCCAGCTACAATATAGAGAACAGTCAGGCCAGCAACAAGATGAATATTAGCTTCAACACATTGTTAACTGAGACGCAAGATGGCGCCAGTTGCGTTTGACAGGACAGTAGTGCCAGTCTGATACACAGCATCGCAAAGATGGTTGACCAGAATCCAGTATTCCAGAGAGCTGTGTAAGGAGTGTTTTGTAATGTTCAGTTTTCAAAGGAAAAACTGTTTTCAAATTTTTTTTTTTTAATTGATAAGGGTGCAATTTATATTGGTCACCATGCCATGAACCTGCATATAGACGGTTGTTTGTTATGTGGATTCAGATATGACTGAAATGGTCATCACTGTCACCGACCATCTAAAAATTGGGTAGAAAAGCACAAATAAGTAGGTTAGGGCCAGTTTTTCAAAAAACATATCTACAGTGAATAAACTATGGGCGCTATTAATCTCTAAAGGCATATCCTTAATTTTGCTTTCAAATACGACGGGTGAAAGGAATGTTTACTTATGTTAATATTACTTGTTTTGTTAATTTGTAAATACATGAATGATCCTTTATTTAATAATGATTTCTTTATTATATATAAATTTGTTCATTTCTTTTTTTACTACACAAAGTGTTTAGTACAAACCTCTCGAAGTGTGTCTGAGAGTGTGTGTGTGTGTGTGTGTGTGTGTGTGTGTGTGTGTGTGTGTGTGTGTGTGTGTGTGTGTGAGAGAGAGAGAGAGAGAGTCTATTGTTACTGATCTTCGCTGGGGCGATCCAGGTTACTGTGTGAAAATATTGCTTTCTTCTTTTCCTACAGGTTGTTTATATGTGTCTGATGAATTGCTGATAATAAACCAGAAAAACTTTGCTGTACATGTGACTTGTTTCGGTATTAATTTCAATTTAACCTCCTGTTGTTGCATTTTCGGCATCAGAGAAATGCACACAATATGTCTGGGAGATAATGCAGGTTGATTGTAATTGATTTCCTGTAGATTTTTAAGATCATCTCACTGTTTTTGAGTGGGTACATTCACTCAGTGTGACATGAGAAAACTGACAATAATGAAATTGGCACAAAAACTGCAGCAAGTTTATGGTGAAACCCAAAGTACATGGAGTCACTCAACATGAATGTTTAAGGAAATGCCATATCATCTAATATAAAACATGCTTTAGTGACACAGTTACTGTTAATGTCGGAACTATACATATATCAAAAGTGTAAAGACATTTAGGCCTAAAGTTATAGTAGATTTCCATTTTAGGAAGAAATTACATTTAAAATATATTTCAATAGAAAACGTATTTTAAATTGTAATATTATTTCACAGTATTGCGGTTTCTGCTGTATTTTTTATCAAATAAATGTATTTTATTTATTTTTTATTATATAAATCCCTGTCGCTCATCATACACCAATCAAAATGAATATTCAGATGACCCAACGTCGTAAAATTCGCCTCTTGCCGCATAATATAACCAATAATTATCAGTGAGACCAACTCAAGCCAATCAACATTCAGCATCACTTCACTGTGTCATCAAACGTGCTAGTGACACTAAACTTTAAAATATAAATCCAATGAAATCCAAATTAATTAACGTTCTCAAAACATGTGAAACTTAAGGTCATATATGAATTTGCCAGAATGAATAAGTTGAGAATGGAGTTCAGGTTGATGTTAGCTGCGAGAGTTATTCCGTTGATTTACTGTAACAACACTGTGAAAAAGTATTGTTGGTATCAAGGGGAATCATATCTATGAGAGCACAATTATCATTAAATGAGCAACACTTTTCATTAAGCTTTTACATGAACTAACAATGAGCAATACTTTTACAGCATGTATTAATCTGTTAACATTAGTTAATGCACAGTGAACTAACATGAACATTTTGATTAACAAATGTTAATGAATGCTGTAAGAATATATTGTTAATTGCCGTGTTAGTTAACTATACTGCTAACAAATGAGACCTTTTTGTGAAGTGTTACCATTAAATGTAGCCTATTCCTTAAATTCAAACCTGCTGCAATTACATATTGTTGATTTACACCACTAGATGTCGCTACAACACAGTGTCTGAATAGTTGCAATGTCTGACGAGCAGATTTGATTTAACCAGAAATGTTTAGTAATAAATGAAAGTACTTCAGAACTAATCTAATCTAACTATGAATTAAAATACGTATACATGTTTTCTTAAAGACATGATGTTTCCCCGCACTGATCACAAACACAGCATAATCAGAGGAACGATTCAGAAGACCTTACTGTTGGAGGTCGTCCCATACAGAGTTGGACATAAAGTGACAGTGCCTAAAGTGTAAAATGTTCTTTTGTTTTAATAGTAGAGTCATCCCGCTGCCCTCAGCTTGTTAAAGTCATATCTGGCTTTAATCAACAGGGTCACAATGCTCCTATGATTATAATCATGGCTTGAGGCCTCTGGGAGTCTTCAGTCCTCATTACCCAATCAGTAATTATCACAATCATGTCTCTTGCCCCTCTTTCCAATTGAATTCCACAGCTAAGAGAAGGAAGCATTACAGACTGACCTAATCAATTAAGTCCCAGCGCAAGGCTACTTCAATCCGATGACTTTGTCCCAACCTCTGAGTTATCATGATGGAGCCAAAATTTGATTAAGCAGAACCGACATCACGTACACGAAAGGATTCCTGGAACTCCAAAGAGAAGTAAGTAAGTTGGCTTTTGGTCCAGCATTGAGGAACTTTGATAATCTTGAGCAGATAAATCAAGCTCTGACTCCATTACACCATTAAATTGCACTTTAGGGAGTCCTAAAACTACAGCTTGTGATTGATTTGAGGATGCTGTGATCTCTGTGCCAAATGTTCAAATGCTGGGGTTAAAGCTTAAAGAGACAGATCACCCAAAGATCAAAGTTTCCTTAACCTCACATCATACAAACTTGTATGACTAATATTTTGAAGAATCTCTCAATGTCCATTGTCTATACAATGCAGTGCAGGAGGAGCTAATGTTATTTGGACCCCATTGCCTTTAATTGTATGTACAAAAACAGTTGCATTTAGGCCCTGTTTACACGAGAACGCTCGAGGGTGAAAACGTACAAATATTTGATCAGATTTGTCTTTCGTTTACACGGCGACAGCGTTTTTGGGGCTTAAAAACGCAAAAATGTGAAACCACCCTCCAGAGTGGAAATCTTAAAAACGCTCCACTGTCGCGTTCCCGTCTGAAGGGTAAAAACGCAAATCTGCTCACGGTGGCTCTCGTCGTGTATGCGTTTACTGTACGTCACAGGCATGCGCCAGTACAGGAAAATAACCCACATGTCGGATTATTTCCATACGTCGGACCTTCAAGTTGCCCTAGCAGCTCTGATAAACGTGCAAGAGTCTTTTTGCTGTTCGCTTCGCCATGTTTTGATTTCGCGCTACTAGGGAAAGAAGTAGAAGGAAGGTTGTACGCAGGCGCGCGGACTCGGTGTTGTGTCACACTTTTGCGTCACCATATGCACGCAGATTTCCCCCCCATAACGCTCGTCTAAACGCAGAATAAAAAGTGATAACGCAACGGCACTTTTGCGTTTTCTCTTCAGATCGTTTCCGTGTAAACATAGCCTTGGTCCTCCTGCCCCTGAGGAGTGCACACCACTGCATTTGGGTAGCCAACTTAAGTTTTTGCCTACAGTTTTATGAATACTATGATTTTGGACATACTACATTCGGCACACGTGCTGTTTTTCTTCTACTATATTTGGAAGTAAGCATATTCTAATATTTTTTAGGTGGTGAACTATCCCTTTAAGAAAAACGTCAGAGACCCAAAAGCTTGTATTTGTCTCATGAAAGTTGTTGCAACTTAACCAAAAGGCTCTGCAGATGAAATGAAAAACTTGAGAGCATATTGAAATAGAAAACAAAAATTGCCGTCTGCCGCAGTAAGACGTGTTGTTGTTTAAAGGATCGAGTTTGTAATTCACTATAAGCGGAGCCATTAACCCTTCCCGATTGGGTGCGTCATTCTGAAGTTCTCTGAGATGCAGATGCAGTGGACTTTGTGTGCGAGTATCAGTATGGCCGTTTCTCCGAGTCCAGCCGTCAGTTTAATTGCCATGCGGAAGCACTTGATGCGCGCCAGCTGCATCCTGCGACCGGTGCTCTGATCCCGCATTTGTCTCTGTCAGAGCCTTCGGGGTCCGCCCGCTCCAGCACTCATATGAGCCATGCTGGCAGCCACCACCAGCCTGCACCAACTTATCTCCACATCAAAAGTCTCTCTCTCTCTCTCTCTCTCTTTCTCACAAACAGACACACTCACCCTTTAAATCAGTGCTGCAGCTTTTGGGATGAATATGGACGTTCGTAATGTAGGCTATAAGAAGGCACGAGCGACGGTTTGTGGCGTAAGATAACACCTGGCCACTGACACCTGGCGTACGAGCGCCTGAGTTTGCCTAATTGAAAGCCTTCCTATTGTGTCACCACAGCCCCTATGGGGTCTGCTCCCTTCTCTCTGAAACATCTGCCCACACAATCAGGCATTCAGCCATGCCAGCTGAGCCATGCCACAGCAGTGTAGTGCCAGCGTCACTCAGCTGGCTCAATCTTCCTCTTCCTCCTTTTCTTTATCTGTCTTTATCCCTCGCTTCTCTTCCACTGAACCGCTCGGAAATGGAAGCCTCTACCCTATAATCTGCTGTTCTCTGCGGTAGATTACATGGTTTGAGTGAATGTGAATGAGAGTGAGAGAGGACCAAAGGTAGGCTGTGTTAAATTAAACCCACTTGACCTCGTGATTAGGAGGAAGGGAGAGTGTGTATTGTGAGCAGGTGTCCCCTCTGACAGATTTGAGCATAACACTCTTGTAAGTTAACCTCTCTGTATGTAGGAACACTCCTTCCAAACTTAAAACTTCAGATAGTGTGTGTATCGTTGTGTTGGGATAACCCGACCTTGAAAGCCCGTTTCCACCTCAGAATACGAAAATTGTAAGATAACGTTTAAAATATAAAGTTGCATTACGATATAAAGTCACATTCTGAGATATAAAGTCATATTGTGAGAATTGCAGTTATGATATATAAGTTGCATTTGCAAGATAAGTCACAACAAAGATATAACATTGCTATTGGGAGCTATAAAGTTGTATTTGCAAGATCCATTCTGCAATTATGAGGCATTGAATCGCATTAATAAAATATAGATTTACTATTGTGAGGTATTTCAATTCCAATTGTGAGATGTAAAGTCTCCTTTTTGTTTATATAATGTTGCATTTGTGAGATATAGTTGCATTTGCACTATATAAAACCACAATTTATGAGACATAAAATTATGAGTTATGTCACAAATGTGAGATGTAAAGTCAAATTTGCAAGATAAGTCGCAATTTTCATATATGGTGTTGCATTTGCAAAGTATAAAGTTGCAATTATGAGATATAAAATGCCAATTGTCAGATATGACGTCGCAAAGATAAAATTGCAATTGTGCGTTGTTTCTCACATTTACATTGCAGTTACATTAGAGAGAAGTCGCATTTGTATGATATAAAGTAGCAGATGCAGGATATACTATTTATTTTGTGAGATGTAAAGTTGCAATTCTAAAGAATTGTTGCATTTGCAAGATATAGTCACAACTGTGAGATATGAAGTTGCAATAATGCGATATAATGCGTTATAGTGTGTTAGATATAAGCTATAGTGAGTAGTCACATTTGTATGATATAAATTCAAAATTGCCAGATATGAAGTTGCATTTACAAGATATAGTCACAATTAGGAGATATAAATGTATATTTTGAGTAGTTAATTGCGTTTGTTACATATACAGTTGCATTAGTGATAAGTAAAGTCACATTTGTATGATATAAAGTAGCATAAAATTGCATTCGTGAGACATGAAGTCTCAATTATGAAAAATAAAGTCACATTTGTAAGATGTAAGGTCACAAATACCTTTTTTGTTTTTTATACTCTGATGTGTAAATGGGCCTTCACATCTGATAAAATATATGAATAAGAAACAAAGGATAAAATTACAAATGTTCTAAGTGGCAAAGGAGGATGAGGAAGAAAATGAACACAGCGTTGAATGAACCCTCTAGTCATTAATTACTGGTCCTGCGGACTTGACTGAGCAGAGAGGTCAAGTATACACTGCAGGTCTTTCCCTAGCCTCAGTCATGTGGCCTTCAGCGTTCTCGGGTTATTTTAAGTTATTAACCCTGGGTTTTAACATCAATAGACCATATGCTCTGCATTCTGCTCCAAAAGCTGGTTGTGAGCAATGTCCCTTCACCCATGCCCCGTCCTGCATCTCTCTAGAGCTGTGCCAGGCCTGGATGATCCATCCCTGCAGGCCCATTTGCTGCATGCTACGACTCTGAAGGCCACCGCAGCCATTCACAGCCTCATTCCATCTCAGTCGCTGCCTGAGTTACTGCCTAAATGTGACACCTCCGACTGCTGCCGTGCTGTAGCAGTGAGACCACAACAGATTTATGGAGTCAGACCCCCTGCTGCTTTTTTTTTTTCTCCTGGTTTTCTTTTACATGCATGCAGACAACTGTGTAAAAATCCACACTGTCAGCATTTGCTGGTCCATATTTCTAGATCCTATTCATGGTAGCTTGTCTTTAACCTAACCTATTTTTATGTTGTTTTTTTTTTGGTACTCTACAAATACCTAATAGATACATAATTTTTCAGTTTTTTTTATTGTTTTTTTTTTATATAAAAAAGAACCATCAGTGATGTTTATCAGATCAGCTATTCATAACCTTTCACCTTTGATCTTTCAGCATCTTATGTATATTGTAAAGTTGTAGTAAATATATAGAAAAAGTGTGTGTGTGTGTGTGTGTGTGTGTGTGTGTATGTGTGTGTGTGTGTGTGTGTGTGTGTGTGTGTGTGTGTGTGTGTGTGTGTGTATGTGTGTGTGTGTGTGTGTGTGTGTGTGTGTGTGTGTGTGTGTGTGTGTGTGTGTGTGTGTGTGTGTGTGTGTGTGTGTGTGTGTGTGTGTGTGCGTGGTTCAGGTAAACCCTAAATTATGGGGACAAAAATCCCCACAAAGATGGCAAAACCCGAAAATCCTTACTTTTTTTGGCCCCCACGAGGAAAACAGCTTATGAATCATACTAAATTATGTTTGTTTTTTTTTTTTTTTTGAAAATGTAAAAATGCAGAAAGTTTTCTGTAATGGGTATAGGTTTAGGGGTAGAGTTAGTGTAAGGGTATATATTATACAGTTTGTACAGGATAAAAATCATTATGTGTAAGAAAAGTCCCCACAAAACATGAGAACACAACATCTTTTCCATACAAATTGTTTCTCTATAAATATTACATATTTTTTTCAATAACAATACACTTTTTAAAACCCCATTATACTGTGATCAGGAATACCTGCATTTTTAATGGTTGTCAATGTGAGTCAAATTTACCTCACAGGTTTAGATGCGTTCAGCTTCTTATGGCAATAGCTCATGATGTTCGTGGCGAGTTGTGGCGTGCATCTGGAACACCGCGACACGTCGTCTCGAGCGCACGAAAAAAAAAGTCTCTTTTAAGTCGTCGCAATCATGTGATCCCGTCGTCTCTTGGACCAATCTCGTCCGGTTCTTTAATCTTTTCCCCCCACTCTCATCTCGTCCCACCCCCTCTGAGCCTCTCTCCGGATGTAGTAGTGCGCGCGTGGCTCTCAGCGCGCGATATAAAGCAACCGCTGAGTGACAGCGCGCGCGTGAAAAGCCTCTGTCCTTGTTTCTAAGAGGACTTACTCCGCAGTCACTCCAGGCAGCAAGACCGGCGAACATCTCCCATGATATCTTAATGAAATATGACTGAGCTTCACTCCTTGACTGGATTAATACCTATGTAACCGTTCATTTGCTCTCCCTCTCTTATCTGTGTCCAAGTTTAAAGCCTATTCTGTGGTCATGGGGTCTATAGTGTCATTTTTGCCTAGGCTAAAGGTCTAAAGCGGATACCAAGTGGATCTATGTTCCTTACAGACAAAAGAAACAGCGCAGGGAAATTAGTGGAAGTTTGAGATAAGGGAGGATGCGGGCGACGTGTTGGTGTGCCGTCTTTCTCCTCACTCCGGCTGTCTACCTGGTAAGAGTCTCTCTTCTTCTTTTTTTTCTTTTTTCCCCTTCATTTTTTAACCCGTGTCACTCGTTTACATATAGTCTAGAATATGCTCATGAAATTGTGGCACGACGGCAATGCTGTAGGATTATGCGATGCTTTCCACTTTATAATTATGCTTTCCAGGTTATAAAATAACTTATGCCCTCATTTTTGTGATAGAGAGACTTTTAACCACATCTGCGTTGCAAATTGTGTATGAAATAGCCTACTTCAAAATGTGCTTTCAGAGCTTAATAATTAAAATAAATATATATAAACATATTTTGATTTAGTATTTCTAAAAGCGCGTCTCAAGCGGACAAAACCTTCCTCTGTTTCTGGTCTCGACATCCAGTTGCGAGAGTTGTGTTTCAGTGTTCGGCCTCACGGGGGCGCCAAAACAAATGAAAATACCTGCGCGAATGAAGCAGCAGTGACAGTCCTGCACCCTGATGAGAGTCTCTTTGATTTCCACTACTCAATCCACACTCAAGCCATGTCTGCAACAAATTACATTTTACACTCTGACTAATCACTTTATTGAAAATAAATCAAGAAAAGAAAATGGACTACGACTTCTAATTAACTTACCGTGACCACATAATTAAATTTGGTGAAATAGCAAATTAGCATACTTAAATATGCAAATAAATGAAAATCGCAGAACGTCAAGTGTATGCTTTACGTTTTACTATGGGATTTATTTAATAATGTGAGTGTTTTTTTTTTTTTTCATTATTATTTTTATTTGGATAGAAGTGAATATTTTTTTCCCAAACTATGCCTATAATTAACATTAATATAGTCATGATGAAAAAAATTGTTTTTTTCACATTTTAAGAGTTTTAGAGATGCCGTGCGCACGGACACACACTAAAATAAAAAAAATGAAAGTTTTTAACTATTTAAATGAAGGACATATTGTAATGATTGCGTTTAAACCTAAAGAAATATGTTTTTAAAATTATTTCAAACCTGTACGAGGTCCTGTTCTGATTTAAGCAATTGTATTTGTCTAAATGGCCTGCTTAACACAAAAGAATGATTCGTGGCTTAGGCTAAATCATTTTTTAATAATACATTAACTGACATTTTTACATAAACTCCTCGTAATTTCCTCCAACTTTCCTCCTGGTCAGTGTACTTTAAATTTGAGTAGGCTAATATTGAAGTTGGTTACAAGACCTGAATCTTAATCTCAGTGTGTCCAGCTATTACAGTGCAGTTAACATTTGAACAAAATGCATGTCATTTTAATTTCATTTTAATTTAATTAGTCTTAATGTTTGATTGATTGATTTTTTCATTATAAATATGCCACAGACGTGTTTCAAGGGCGGATTTATTTTTCATTATTATCAAACTGTGTCCATTCACCGATTAAATGACAGTAGATCGTCTCCATGTGTTTTTGGTTATACTTTCTCGCGTATTGTATTTTATAGAGGCCAAAACTAAAGAGTGTGTCCCCTTGTGTTCATAAGGCAGTTCAGGACCACGGACAGCGTAACCCGACCTCGGCCAAACACTCTGCTTTATATATCTACATATGACATTTTTATTTGCATATCTTATACATCTTCAATTTGTTAAATTTGATTCTATTCACTAAAGATATTGATCACTGTCTCTGAATGGTTGGTACAGGATACCACATCAGTAACGTTTAGGTTTTCCTTATGTCTTCAAAACATAAAAACATACTACAGAGCACACACATAATATATTTGTATATAATGTTCATAGACTACGTGTGTTTTCTGTGTGCGCGAATGGCGCAATGGTTTCATCACCATCACTTTTACCCATCGTTCAGTTGTCCTTTTCTATAACGAAATATGAAAATAATTATCTGAAACATCAGACATAATCATTGGATGACCAGAATGTGACCGTTATTGAGAAGACTGCAGCACCTTCGAGTGTTAGAGTTGAACTTGGCTGCTGTATTTCATGTTTAAGCCTCTTGTGTGTGTCAGCTCGTCCTGACCCTGATAACAGCGGAGCATGAGGGCACGAGCAGCTGGCAATTAAACAAACGCGTCTTCTTATATATTATAAGCACATTCCATTTATTAAGCTATAGTATTTTCCGCTATGCTTCCGATTTTTTTTTCTTTGTAAAAAAGAAAAGAAAAAATAATCATGTGTTTATTAGGCTACACGGTAAAATAAACGAATGAATGCATTCACGGTAAATAAATAAATAAATAAATGAAAAAGGTTTGCTTTATCCTAGACCTTTATCGTAGAAAATACATATTTTAAAGTTTAAAAAGGTAAAACCCATTACAATCCGTTTGCTACTCTACTGGTAATAATAAAGATGGACATACTGTATAAGGTCACGTGATAACAGCAACTGTGATAACACATAGCAGTGTGCCCCAACAAAAACATAAAACCCCATCAGAGCTACAAACACGACCCTAAAATAATGCATAGGATATTAACTAAACTACATAATCCACTCCTGTGTACATAACTGAGAATAACAATAAGAAACTATGTTTTTAAATAGCATTCAAAAAATGACATTACAATGACTCCTGTACTACTGTAGTTTCTGCAAATGATAAGGTTATTCATATTTATTTTACCTTTTAAAAATAAGAAATTGCAGTAAAATTGCATTTATTGTCTTTTAAACCAGAATGTATTTTCTTGAACATATATGGTAAAGTAACTTGCATGCAGTTCATTAATTAACCTGTTTTTGGTTTAGCATATATATATATATATATATATATATATATATATATATATGCTAAACCAAAAACAGGTTAATTAATGAACTGCATGCAAGTTACTTTACCATATATGTTCAAGAAAATACATTGTAGTTTCTGCAAATGATATTAAATGCAACTTCTTTCTAGGCAATGTGGCATTTTTTATATATATATATATATATATATATATATATATATATATATATATATATATATATATATATATATATATATATATATATAAAAAATGCCACATTGCCTAGAAAGAAGTTGCAGCTTTTGGAAACTACACACATGAATCATCCAGACATGCTCTTCTAAGTGCACTTTCCGTTTCCAGGACAACTGCATATAAACAATATGCTCTGGAACTGTATGGATGCACAGATTCATTATCCTCACAAGCCACACAGATGTACCTTATTATTAATACACTTGAGGATGGAAAGATCCTCAGTCTGCTCAGCTGTTTTTAACCCCGATGAGTGTGTTGCTCAGCCAGCTACATCCACTCCATTTAAGACTCCGGTGGAAAGATATATGCTCAAGGTCTGAACTAACCCTCTTGTGTCTAATGATTGGCGGAGAGATGGTGTGAAATGGTTCAAGTAAAAATCATCAGCCCTTAGTCCATTAAACCTCACCTCTGCTTCAGAAACCACCCGTAAGTCACCTGACCCGGGTCCCAACGGAGACTCTCTTTAAATGAGTTAAACACAAATGCCCTTTAATCACCCTCTTGAGGTCCTTAAATTAATAAGAACTTAAGTGATACAATCAAGATCGCCCTGTTATGATAGAACATGGGTCAGCAATTGACTGAAGTAGTGACCTGTCCCGTTAAAATGCATTAAAATCGGGTTCTCGGTCGAATCTGAAATAAGGAATGTTTGTCTGTTTTGATATATATATTTTTGTCAAAGTTTCCCCTTCAGGATAGGCTTTGATTTTGGGTGGTGATTTAGTGTCAATGAAGTGTGTTAAGGCTGAGTGATGTTAAGCTCTGAAGAGATGAAGAGGGAGTGGTGGGGTCTGTGAGAGAGAGAGAGAGAGAGAGAGAGAGAGGGGGGGAGAGAGAGAGAGAGGGAGAGAGAGAGAGAGAGAGAGAGAGAGAGAGAGGAGAGGGAGAGGGGGGGAGAGAGAGAGAGAGAGAGAGAGAGAGAGAGAGAGAGAGAGAGAGGGGGGGAGAGAGAGAGAGAGAGAGAGAGAGAGAGAGAGAGAGAGAGGGGAGAGAGAGAGAGAGAGAGAGAGAGAGAGAGAGAGAGAGAGAGAGAGGGAGAGGGAGAGGGAGAGGGAGAAGGAGAGGGAGAGGGAGAGGGAGAGCCCAGGGCTGTATAGTTAGTGTGCAAAGCAATGTAATCTGCCTTCCTCCCATGGCGCACACACTCATATCCGCTGTTTAATAGACTTGTGTTCACATCAGTGCCACAGTCCATTTATCCCAACTCTATGAGTTTCATGAAGTGCCTCCGTATTGCAGTTAAGGACATCTGCATTATGTTAATGCACGTCTGTAGGTAAATGGTACCATCAGCAGTTCTGCACCAGATAATTGGAGAAACAGGATTTTCAGAAGACTTTGTGCAGTAATCACTGCTGAGATGAGCCGAAATGCAACAAACGCTGGATCCTTGACCCCTTTTGGGAGACCTGATTTTGGACTGACCTTTGACCCTTGAGAGATGCTGAGCTTTGGTGTGTGTTTATGCCTGTGTGTGTGTGCTGATAGCAGCGTGGGGCCGGTAAATGATGTAGTGTCTTGATGTAGTGGGATTGACTTCTGAAGGTGACCTTAATTCTGCAAGTGGCTTAAAGGCCATGTTGCAGGTTTAATTTTTCAACGAATTTGTGCAATTTGCTTGTTGGTAATAAACATTTAAACTGTTATCCATTGTATTTTATATTGTTGGGTATCAAAAAACGAAAAAAGTAGGTACTATCTTACAGCTGTTTGCAACGATTCTCCTTTCCCCCACAATGCATTGCATTACGTCACCTTGGGGAGAGAATTTACCAAAGCCCGCTGCCCGCCTTGTTGAGAGCGACGAGTAGTAGACGAGAGTATTCAGATAGCGCAGATTTTAGATAAATACATAGATATAGAGAGATAGATAGACGAGATATATATATAGACTAGATATATAGACAGACTAGATATATAGATGGTCAAGTATAGAGAGAGATAGGCAGACAGCATAACGTTAGCAGATATAGCTAACATTAGCAGCTAGATAGAAATATATACAGTTGTAGGTTACAGTTTGACAAGAGTTTTGAGTGTGACAGAAGCACAATGTTGTTTTATTGCGAGTGTACACAAATATAAGTAAACACTTTGCAGTTTGAACGATATCCTGTATGAACAAAATGACGATGTTTTTATGTTTCCACCGTTCGATCGCGCCTCTCTCTCTCACACTCACACAATACGAATACATGTTTAATTCCACCCCTAATAGCTAGCATGATGCTTTCTATTTCTAGATGACAAAGACAAACATTACCAGTACTACGACACTATGACAAAGGTTACCGGTACTTATCTGAACTAACGTCATGATCATATACTGCCACTAGATATAAAGAAAACGTTGATTTTTCACTCGGTGCTATTCAATGACCGTAAAAAAATATATGTGTCGTTATTGTGCACTGCTGCTCGTAAGTTAAAACGGCTTGCCATAGCTTGTAGACTAACTCACCGGGACACTTCACCAACTCTCCACTCATTCTCCTCGGACCATGCATTCAATTGGCTTTAACGGCCATCAGTTCTTGGCAATTCTTCATTTGCCCTCTCATGTCTAGCAGGTTCAAAATTATACGGCTGCGGGCCATAATACATGTTAGTTCTTCTTGCCAACTCTTCCTCATCCCAGTCAGTCGCCATAGTTCTAATACTAGGCTGAGGCACCCTTTCCTCCGCTTCTCCCCAACGTGACGTCATCACAGAGTTACGTAAAAAAAAAAATTATACCAGAAACGTAAAAAAATGGTCTTTAAGACCATTTTTGAGACATTTTAAAAATGATACACATATCTTGAGTGATTTATGTACCCATTAATCAACAGTGGTGGTTAACCTGCAACATGGCCTTTAAACCTATGCCAAGGACGTTGCTCTCAGCCCAATGCTTTCTAACAACAAGCACCACAACACAAATATGGAGGACCAGCTCTACCATATTTAAAAATAAATACAGAAATAAATAAATGCTCAATAAATAAATAAGCATACAATTAATTGCCCCAAAAAATACAATAAACAAATAAATGTAGGTAGAAATTAAATTATACAGTGAGACATAAATGTATATATCTCTTAATTAGCTTCTTTATTTATTCACCTTTGTAATAATTACCTTATTTATTTATGTGCATGTTATAATATTTTTATAATATCGGTCGCTAACGTTAATCACACACCTGGGATAGCTGGTCGCCCTGCTTATATGCTGCCTGTGGACGCCGTGGAAGGACTTTTACATGCGGGTTTGCCTGTTGGTGCCATTGCAAGGTTTTTTGGAGTCAGGGCGACCAGCTATCCCAGGTGTGTGATTAACGTTAGCGACCGAGTTAAGAAGATGGGCCGCTTCCTCCAGATTCTGAAAAACTACATTGGCGACATCTGTGTCCATGTGTGCCGCTAACTGAAACGCACGTTCTGTCAGAGCGTCCAAACGAAAAATAATAAAGTCAATACTTATAACGTTAGCATTGTTTTCAAAAACAGTTGCTAAATGCCTCAGCTCACTGACAACTTCATCGTAGGTAGCCATCTTTGTTGTGACTGTGGCCGGTGGCATGTAGATTCGACCGATGCAGTAAAATGCTAACCAACCAATGGGCAGAAGTTGACCCCTTAAGACACAGCCCCTCCTCATTTGCATAATGAGGCAGAAATGCATACAGAAATGTAAAAACGACAGGTAGAAATAAATAGCACTGAAGAAATAAATAGGGTTAAAAAATACAAAGGAAGAATAAAACAGACAAAAATATTATAACATGCACATAAATAAATAAGGTAATTATTACAAAGGTGAATAGATAAAGAAGCTAATTAAGAGATATATACATTTATGTCTCACTGTATAATTTAATTTCTACCTACATTTATTTGTTTATTGTATTTTTTGGGGCAATTAATTGTATGCTTATTTATTTATTGAGCATTTATTTATTTCTGTATTTATTTTTAAATATGGTAGAGCTGGTCCTCCATACACAAACTACATCTTATTTACTATGATGAGCTCGCTTTTTAATGTGAATGAAAGGAAAAGCTTATCAGAATGACTTATTAGAGAGGCAAGAGTAAGTTGAAACTGTACTGTCGAGGAAGCTGTTTTATTGTTTTTGAAGCATTATTGACCTTGTTTATACAGGTTGTTAGTATAGAAGTAGCATACATGTAGTATATAAATGAATTTAAAATATATATTTGATA
The DNA here is from genome assembly GCA_026230005.1 of Gila orcuttii. NCBI lineage: Eukaryota > Metazoa > Chordata > Actinopteri > Cypriniformes > Leuciscidae > Gila > Gila orcuttii. The sequence continues at coordinate 8,160,193 of JAPDVR010000010.1, read as the reverse complement.
TTGAAATCATCAATGGGAATTTAAATTCAGTTGGTTACCCCCCACATAAAGTAAGTTGAAATGGGTTTTAAATGCATTTTGGGAAATTAAATGGTCTTCCCCCTGAGCCACAATTTTTTAAATCCACTTTATATTAACATTAAATCTATTAAGATGATGATCTCTCTCTCTCTCTCTCTCTGTATATATATATATACAGATGTGCAACGATTAATCGTGATTAATTAATTATTTTGTATATATAAATACACACATGCAGGTATATATTTAAGAATGTTTTTTTATGTATATATAAGATAAATTATATATAAATATATATACAGTGTATATATATGCAAATATTTCTTAAATATGTGCATGCATGTGTGTATTTATATATACAAAATAATTATACAAAGTACACACACATGGTATATATATAAAAGTGACTCCATTGGAGAAAGCGTAACAGTCTAATCACGGAGTCGTAAACTGCCTTGGATCACATGTGTCTTGATAACCAATCACTTTATAGCCTTGTCATTGAATTTGAAGAGTAAGTGTTTGCAGATACATAATGATGAATGTAAAGTGCCTAACTGTTGCAACATTGTCCGTGAATTCTCCGTTTTTGGTATTAAAAAAGTAATGTTTAATAGCAAATATGTTCATTGATTGAATCGTGCGATTCATTATCTGATAATCTGTTTCTTCACAAAAGCAGTTTATTCAGCATTCTCCAGCTCCATTGACCTCCGTTCATGTTTTTGTTAATGCAGACGTTAATTAGCATTAGTGTGCTCTTCATTTGCCAACAGACGTGTCCTTTAAGTGTCTATCCTGACCTGTTTATGGCCCTGCACAGGCTTTCCCACATTTCATTTTTAAGCTAGTTCCTCTTCTGACCCTCCACACACGTACACTCAGTGTCAAGCTAAGGACACATCACGGGGTGGAGACAGGACAAGGTTGGTTTGATTTATTACCACAGTCTCCATTCTTCTTTCCACAAACCGCTCCTGAATTTCAGTCACCTACACAGGTCAGAGGTCAGCATTGAACTCAACCCGAGAAGGGCAATGGATCTGGAAAATTATATCCCAGACTGACCTGAACCTCAATGGGCTATTTTTCCCGTCTCACTATATATAGAAGCATCCTCCCAAATCGCATCCCCGCGGAGCTGTGTGGTCTGGTGAAAGAAACATTTCTAACTACTCCATGCAAAGCCTGCGGAGAGGCAGGCAGGAACAGATAACCCCAGCCTACCTCCCTTCTATCTTAAAATGCTGTGGGACTCTGAAGTTTCTTTCATGCATTAAAGAGGCTGGAATTAGAGAGATGAAAGAGAAATCTCTGAACCATAAACGTCAGTCAGACAACAATAGACATGGATTACAAGGAAAACACTTCCAGACTGTTTGGATGCACGTCTGCAGTCATTTCTCAAAGAAACGAGAAGCGGAATCATAGTTGTGCCGCTGAATTGAAGCATGGCAAGAGCTGTTAATGTTTTATATATAAAAGCATGTTGAGTCTGTCTGGGGTGGCTGTTTTATGGACAGTGATGCAGGAACAACAGCTCAGCCGTAGACCGTCTCTTTCTCCTCCTGTTATTGCATATCAGATAATAAAATGACCGTTTTTGTTGTAAGATGACAACCCGTACTCATTATCTACTGGATGCTTCAATGGACAATTATTGTCTTTCAAAGGAATTACCTGTCTTTGCCTATAGGTGGAGCACTGTCACTTGTTCAAGATTCTTTTGTGTATAGAATGAGTGCAAATATTGTAAATACTGAGCATTTTATTGACACATTCGGGGGTTTGTGTTGCTTTTCATTTATGTTATTGCATGCTATCTGCTACATTTCTCCTTAGTTTTAATTCAGATTTGCTCCTAGTTGTTCCACTTGGTGAGGAAGTTGAATGCATGGCATCAGAATATTTACTATTAAAATAATAATAATAAAAAAAAAAACTTTGCAATCTAGTAAGATATGAATATGCCATCAGTACTTGCAAACTGTTGGCTTGATTCTTGATTAAATTGCTCTCATTTGTAAGTTGATTTAGATAAAAGTGTCTCCTAAATGATTAAATGTAATGCATCAAATCATCATATTAGAATGATTTCTGAAGGATCATGTGACACTGAAGACTGGAGTAATGATGCTGAAAATTCAGCTTTGCCATCACAGGAATAAATTACATTTTAAAATAGATTAAATAGAAAATTGTTTTTTAAAACTGTATTTTGATCAAATAAATGCAGCCTTGATCAGCATAAGAAAAGAAAAAAGAAAAAAAAAACTTTTGAACAGTATACTTCTTAAACCACTGAATGTCCACACACGAGTATCTATTTGGACCGTTTGAAAGATCCAATGCTCCTCTATGTTGTCCATACATCTTTAATCTACCTCTGTGGGATCAGAAAATCTGAACTTATGTTCAACACAGTAAACATAACCTGTCAACAATCACAACACAATGAGAATACTGTATAATCTTTATTGTCATTATATATGTACTGTACAATGAAATTGGATGCAATCTGATCAACATTAAATAAAGTACAAGTATATATAAATATAAAAATATACAACACCACACATGCACAACAGTTCAACATGATTGTGAAGAAAGATCTGCATTTCTACATCTCAGGCGATTTAGACTTGGACATTACAGTTGCTTATGTCGTCTTTGTGCAATTAATAAAGTTAATTAGCTGGCACGTGGATGTGGTTTCTACATAGAAATAAATCCCATAAACTCGACACAAAGCTGTGTCCGGTTCAGCTGCTCTGCATTAGGTGGCTCACAACTCCACTGCATGTGCTAACTAACTGCAGTGTGTGCGTGTGTGTGTGTGTGTGTGTGTGTGTGTGTGTGTGTGTGTGTGTGTGTCAGTCAAGTTTATTTTACAGAGTCCCAGTTACATTTCTTCTCTCAAAATCAGTTTTACTTATCTTGAGGCGATCAGTCAATAAGTAATACTTTTTTTTTTACACGTCACTTCGGTAGAATTAGATGGAGAGTGAAAGGGAAAAAAAGCAAGATGAGATGGCATGCTGGTGGGGTGGCAAGCGCACGAGAACGCTTCATGACTGCTAACCAGAGGAACAGACCAATCGGAGCACTTATCACTCCTCATGCAGTGAATGACAGTATTGCATTACATGGCTGGGGCCGGCTGGATTTCACTTCTATTGATTTTCAGAATCATAATTATTCCTCAGCCTGTGTGGGCATGCAGCCAACACGAGGTGTCGAGAAAAATCATTGCAAGGAAAAGAGGAGGACATGCTGAAGATTTTGAGCATGGAAGCAATAAAGTAGATTGAGGGAGTGATGTCTCTTGACTGACAGTTTACAACCCTTGTCAATAAGCTGAGATTCATTCTGTCATTCTGCATTCTGAGATTCTAGCATCATCTGTTTTTAAGGAAGAACAATCCAGTTTATTCTATTTTATTGTCTTAATCTTTGTCCTCATCAATTTTTCATTCTGCTGCTTTCATTGTGTGTGTGTGTGTGTGTGTGTGTGTGTGTGTGTCTGTGTGTGTGTGTGTGTGTGTGTGTGTGTGTGTGTGTGTGGTTCAGGTAAACCCTACATTATGGGGACAAAATGGCACAAAATCCCACAAAGATGGCAATATCTGAAATCTTTGTCCTTGTTGGGGCCATTTTTTGGTCCCTTTGAAGAAAACAGCTTATAAATCATACTAAGAGTTTTTTTTTTTTTTTTTTTTTTTTTTTGCATATGATAAAAATGCAGATAGTTTTCTGTGATTGGTAGGTTTAAGGATAGGGGATATATTACATTTTGAACAGTAAAAATCATAATTTCCCAATAAAACAATATTTGTTTGCTTGATTATTTATTTATTTACAATGGTTAAAATGTATTATTAGTATTATTATTAGTAGTAGTATTATTATATTCTATTAATTATTATTTAATAACATTTATTTTTATTTTTTCTTATTTTTAGAATGGTTTAATGTATTTATTAACATTTGTTGTTGCTGTTGTTAATAATTAGTATTATGTACTATATATTATGTACTTTTATCATTAATATTATTATATTCCATTATTTACTTATTTTCATATATTTATTTAAAAATACAAAGAAAATTTGCCCAAATTTACAAATTCAACAGTAATAAAAACATGACAAACTAAAGGAAGAAAACAATGGCAATCAGTGAATGAATAAGAATGTTATATTTGTTATCAACACCTTTTATTCAGCTTATTTTTTTACTCCAAGTTTTCTGATTCTGACTTTCTCAGTTGTGTTCCTTAAGATCCAACACACCTTGCTGACCTGTAAAGATTCACCTTTAATTCTCTAATCCTTGCATCTTAATTAGACGGAGAAAAATCCTTGTAATGAATTGACATGTGAGAGTGTCATTCATGTCAAAGTATTTCCCCTGGTTTTGTGAAGCTGATAGCGGTGCATGATAGAGACTGAAGGGTGGACGAATTATGGCGAGGTGATGGATGTGCTCTGTTCTCCCAGAGCAGCGCGAACACCACCGATCTGTCAGCTCTCAAAAGCCATTACTTAAAACATTAGCCTGGCCCATAGCAGCAGCCACTCAGCCACAGACAGTTAGGTGAGCACCATTCTCCTTACGCTGTTCCTGAGGGACGTGTGTGTGTGTGTGTGTGTGTGTGTGTGTGTGTGTGTGTGTGTGTGTGTGTGTGTGTGTGTGTGTGTGTGTGTGTGCCTGTGTGTGTGTGCCTGTGTGTGTGTGTGTGTGTGTGTGTGTGTGTGTGTGTGTGTGTGTGTGTGTGTGTGTGTGTGTGTGTGCCTGTGTGTGTGTGTGTCCTGACTGACAGCACCGCTCACACCTGAACGGGCAGCGTGTTATGATATGTGTTACTCCTTTGTCTCGGCTGAATTTCGTTCAGTGTCATTCAATTCTATTCAGTTTGATTTAATTTGATTCTACTGGAAAAGGCATTATTTCTTCAGATGTAGATGACGGTAGTCTCTGTTAAAATGTAATTGTTTCTCTGACAGGGTTTGGAGACCACATGATGTGATGCGAAATCAAATTTCAGACAGTTGTATAAATTAGTTTTGGGATCATTTGAGGATCAGTGCCTTTTTCAATTCTCTTTGCATTGTTTTAGGACTCCTAGTTCTCTGAATTGGCAGAAAAATAGACAAATGTTTCAAATCCAGTTCCCTGTCAGGGAACTCGAGCTGCGTGACAACGCTTTGGGAACGCCCCTGCGTGAGTGCGTCATGAAGCACGTATGAAATCAGTCCAATGGCGAGACGGAACGTCATAGGCGGGTGACGTCACCGACCAGGAAACTATATAAGCACCCCAAAACACAAGCGCGTCAGCTTCTGAGTCTTCAGCAAGCGCTCTGTGTGTGAAATATATCAGTCTGTGTCTCAAGTGTTTTTGTCTGTCCTTAGAAGTTGCTAGGCAGGAGTTTTTCACATATAAAAAAACTATAAAGAGACGATATACATATATATATATATATATATATATATATATATATATAAATATGGCGAGCGAACAGCAGTTCAGAAAGTGTGTTCATCCCTGCCCACGTTATATCACGGGTGGGGACACTCACGATCTGTGTGTTATTTGTATGGGAGTGCAGCATGCCCAGTCAGCTCTCGAGGGAGCTGGTTGTGAGCATTGCGAGCGTTTGTCGATGAAAACGCTCCGCTCCCGCCGAGCCCTCTTCGAGGAGAGTGGTTCGGTTCGCGATCCCCGCGGTTCAGGTCCCGCTGCTGCCGAGGCACGGCGAAGGCTTCAATCGTGGGGATCACAAATGGATCTATCAGCGGGGATTGAGACGGGCTCTGCCTTATCTCAGCCCTTACCTGGTAGATCCAGTGCCTCAGATCCGGGTTTGGAAGCACGCGCTGCGGTTTCTTCCGCCCGGGCTGAGGCACCATCACTTCAACTATCCAGTTCTGAGGAATTGGACGTTGAAAGTGTGGTTACAGCAGAGACTGGGGACTCGTCACTTCAGTCTCCTGCTAGTGAGGAGCTTATGGAGGTGCTCACTCGCGCTGTAGAGAAACTAAGCATTGAGTGGCCAGCCGATAAACAAGAGTCTCGTTCGAAAAGCAAGTTAGATGAGAGATTTCTTCCTTCTCGGGCTGCACCTCCACGCCGGTGTCTTCCTTTCTTTCCTGATCTCCACACCGAGGTGTCGAGATCATGGAATAAACCAGTTTCTTCCAGAATATTTTCCCAGCAAACGTCTGTTTATTCGAATATTTCTGGGGCTAAGAGCTATGGTTATGGGGCGATGCCTAAGGCTGAGGAAATACTAGCTAGTCATTTATCTCCAGACACGGCATCGTCCTTCAAGACACCGGCGTTGCCCACCAAGCCATTAAGAAATACCTCGGCTTTGGTGGGCAAAGCTTACTCGGCGGCAGGTCAAGCAGCAGCATGCTTGCACACTATGTCTATTTTGCAAGCCTATCAAGCAGACCTATTAAGAGACATTAGTGAGGGGGATGAAATTGGTGCAGACGTGATTCGCGAACTACGTCAGGCAGCTGATCTTTCTCTCCGTGCCACCAAAGAGACGGCCAGATCAGTGGGCCGTTCTATGGCAGCTATGGTGGCTACGGAGAGGCACCTATGGTTGAATTTGTCAGACATGAAAGACAAAGAAAAATCGTTTCTTCTGGACGCCCCGCTTTCGACTTCTGGCCTCTTCGGCGACTCTGTGAATTCGGTCGTCGAGAGGTTTCAGGAAGAAAAGAAGCAGGCGGCGGCGCTCCAGAAATTTCTCCCCCTCCGTGTCCATGTCTCCGGGGCTGCTGGGCGAAAGGAGCAGCCCCGGCCGTCGAGTAGCTCCTCACACAGGGCGCAACAAAAACGAAGTGTCGCGTCTCGTGCTCCTCCGCAGCAAGACTGGGACGAGACGCGGCGCTCTCAGACGAGGTCATCCAGGGGCAAGGCTGATCTGAGGACAGTTATTGTCGCCAGGAAGGCCTCGTCCAAAAAGAAATCCTGACGCCACAAACGTCAGGATGATGAGGGTGGTCCCCACCGAGAGGGGAAGGTGTTCGCCGCAGTTCACGGCGCCCGTTCTCTCTCGGTGCCCTCAGGGGCCCGTTCTGCTAACCCCGCCTGCGTGCCGGGGCGTAGACGGTCCCAGCGAGCGTTTTCCCGAGGGACGCTTGCCCGTTCCGAGGAGCGGCTTAGAATGGTCAGACCAGTTGTTCCCTGCCGGTGCGCTGTTACAGGGCACTGTGTCTGCCACTCAAAATATTCCAGAGGCCAGTCTCGAGAGAATGGTACCCTTAGTAGAATTTTTGGCAGAGTGGAAAAGCCTTCCAAATGTATCTCTATGGGTCCTGCAGACTATCGAATATGGGTACGCGATTCAGTTCAGATCACGCCCGCCTCGTTTCAGAGGGGTTCTGCCCACTGTGGTGGGCCCCGAGCAGGCTCTGGTTATGGAACAAGAGGTGAAAACTCTTCTGCTGAAGGGGGCCATAGAACGGGTTCGTCCTCCCAGCAGCGAGTTGGGTTATTACAGCCGATATTTCATCGTTCCAAAGAAGGATGGGGGGTTACGTCCAATTTTAGATCTGCGTCTATTAAATCGCTCTGTAGGGAAGCTCAAATTCAAGATGCTGACTCTCAAGCAGATCGTGTCACAGATCAGGTCCGTGGACTGGTTTGTCACGATAGATCTAAAGGACGCATACTTCCATATTTCCATCCTTCCACAACACAGGAAGTTCCTGAGGTTCGCTTTCGGGGGCAAAGCGTACCAATATCGGGTTCTTCCGTTCGGCCTAGCACTGTCTCCCCGAACTTTCACGAAATGTATGGATGCAGCTCTGGTTCCGCTGCGACTCCAGGGCATCCGCATTTTAAACTATATCGACGATTGGTTGATTCTGGCTCAATCGGAGCATCAGGCGATTCGGCATCGAGATGTCGTTCTCGCCCATATAAAAAGGTTGGGGTTGAGTACAGAGGACCACTTTTCTGGGTGTGGTTTGGGATTCGGCGACGATGCAGGCACGTCTGTCTCCTGCTCGTATAGCTTCGATTCTCTTAGCCATCAAACAGGCAAAGCTAGGCCAGTCACTTACTGTAAAAGAATATCAGAGAATTCTGGGTCTGATGGCAGCAGCGTCCAACGTTAAACCTTGCGGCCTGCTGTACATGAGACCACTGCAGTGGTGGCTCAGGACCAAGGGGTTCTCCCCGAGGGGAAACCCGCTCCGCAAGATCAGGGTCACGCGACGGTGTCTCCGTGCCCTGGCTATGTGGAAAGAACCTTGGTTCCTTTCCCTAGGTCCTGTGCTGGGGGCTCCGTGTCGTCGTGTAACACTAACGACGGATGCCTCTCTCACAGGCTGGGGGGCGATCATGAGTGGTCGCTCAGCTCGGGGTCTGTGGCAGGACCATCATCTTCAATGGCATATAAATTGTCTAGAAATGCTGGCGGTGTTTCAGGCTCTGAAACACTTCCTCCCAGACCTGAGAGGTCATCATGTTCTTGTCCGGTCAGACAACACATCGGTGGTCTCTTATATAAACCATCAGGGGGGTCTGCGTTCGCGCCCGTTATACAAGCTGGCTCGCCAGATCCTTCTATGGTCCCAGGGGAAGCTTCTTTCATTGAAGGCGATTTATATCCCGGGGTATTTAAATCAGGGGGCAGACATCCTGTCGAGACAGGGGCCGAGGCCCGGGGAATGGAGACTCCACCCCGAGGTGTCGGAGCTCCTATGGAAACATTTCGGTCGTGCCGAGGTAGACCTATTTGCATCCAGGGAAACATCACACTGCCATCTGTGGTTTTCCCTAAGTCCTCCAGCCCCTCTGGGGTTGGATGCGATGGTATAGGAGTGGCCGAGGTCACGCCTGTACGCATTTCCCCCGATTGCTCTGCTCCCAGGAGTTCTGGAGAGGGTTCGCCGGGACGGGGTCAGTCTACTGTTGGTAGCCCCGTACTGGCCGGCCCGAGTTTGGTTTGCAGACCTAATTTCTCTCCTCGACGGCTCTCCTCTGGAGATTCCGATCAGGAGGGACCTTCTCTCTCAGGCGAGTGGGTCGATACTTCACCCCCGCCCGGATCTATGGAGGTTGTGGGCTTGGCCTCTGAGGGGGCCCAGCTCATAGAATCTGGTCTCTCGACTGAGGTCGTGGAGACCATCCTCCACTCCAGAGCTCCGGCCACTAGGAAATTATATGCCTTGAGGTGGAAAATGTTCACCTCCTGGTGTGGAGAGCACCAGCTGGACCCAGTTAACTGCCCAGTGGGTGCAGTGCTGGAATTCCTTCAGGAGCGTTTCTCCACAGGGTTATCCCACTCCACACTGAAGGTGTATGTGGCGGCCTTATCTGCTTACCACGTCCCTTTGAGTGGAGCTTCTCTCGGGAGACACCCACATGTAACCCGTTTCCTTCGTGGCACTCTGAGGCTGAGGCCAGCAGTTCGCACGAGGGTGCCGACCTGGGACCTGGCGGTTGTCCTAGAAGGTCTATCTCTAGCACCGTTCGAGCCCATTGAAGAAGTTTCTGAGAAATTCCTCACTCTAAAAACTGTATTTCTTCTTGCTATATCTTCATTAAAAAGAATAGGAGATATTCAAGCTCTGTCGGTCTCTCCCTCGTGCTTGGAATTTTCACCCGGCATGGTGAAGGCCTTCCTCCTTCCCAGGCCAGGCTATGTTCCCAAGGTTCCAACTAATGTGGTCAGGCCTATTGTACTGCAGGCTTTCTGTCCTCCTCCATTTTTGACGTCGGACCAAGAGAAACTAAATCTGCTCTGCCCTGTTAGGGCTTTAGATGCGTACGTCCACAGAGCTGCCCTGTGGAGAAAGAGTGAACAACTGTTCGTTTGCTTCGGACCCCCTAAAAAGGGCTGTCCAGTATCTAAGCAGAGGTTGAGCAAGTGGGTGGTCAAGGCCATCTCACTTGCATACGAGTCCGCCGGTCAGCCTTCTCCTTTGGCTTTCCGGGCTCATTCAACCAGGAGTATGGCTGCCTCTAAGGCTATTTTGTCAGGAGTATCTATTCAGGATGTTTGCGATGCGGCAGGATGGTCATCACCGCATACATTCGTTAAGTTTTATCATCTTGACTTCAGCTCCACTCCAGGAGCGCAGGTGCTTTCGTCCGAATGTGCGCTCTGACTTCACACGACGGACACTTGCTCGTATGGCGGCGTTGGTATTAGCGTTCCCAAAGCGTTGTCACGCAGCTCGAGTTCCCTGATAGGGAACGTCTCTGGTTACGTATGTAACCTTAGTTCCCTGAAGGGAACGAGACGCTGCGTGTCTGTGCCATACTCCCAGCATGCCCGTGAGCACTTGCTTCAGTCTTATCAGAAGCTGACGCGCTTGTGTTTTGGGGTGCTTATATAGTTTCCTAGTCGGTGACGTCACCCGCCTATGACGTTCCGTCTCGCCATTGGACTGATTTCATACGTGCTTCATGACGCACTCACGCAGGGGCGTTCCCAAAGCGTTGTCACGCAGCGTCTCGTTCCCTTCAGGGAACTAAGGTTACATACGTAACCAGAGACGTTTTACTTTACATTGTTAGAAGAAACGGTTCTATATACATTTTATGGGTTCCCATAAAGGGATAATTTTATGAATTAAGATTTAATAAATTATTTTGTTTTATTTCATTTTTTTATTTAGATTTTTCTTTTTTAATTGAACAGCTTGTAAACATTTTTTTTTTAAATAACCTGTTAAAGGGGCTAAATGTAAGAAATTACATGTATTAATCACTTTCTCATTTCCAATGTGTGAACAGCTTGTAACGAAACAAGATATTAGGTTGTCTCTGAAAGCCATAAACTGATTTTTATGTGAAGAACTCTGGATATTTTTGCCAGGAAAATCAAATGGTGTGACGTTTATCCCGAGAAACTCTCTTTCGTTTTCTACAGCGACTCCGGGCCTGTACAAATACCCACACTTGCAGTCTTTGACACTTCAGTGCCCTTAACACACACTAAACCCACACTATCTAAGCATATGGTGAATGTGATAACACTTTAGTTTAGGGTCCAATTCTCACCATTAACTAGTTGCTTATTAGCATTCATATTACTAGGAAGCTGTTTATTAGTACTTATAAAGCACATATTAATGCCTTATTCTGCAATACCATATTCTACATTCTTAATCCTACCCAATACCTAAACTTAACAACTAGCCTACCTTACTAACTATTAAAAAGCAGTAATTAGGAGTTTATTGAGGCAAAAGTCTTAGTTAATGGTTAGTTAATAGTGGGAATTGGACCTTAATCTAAAGTGTGACCGGTAAATGTGATTTCACCAAGTGCAACATGTTCCAGGATCAACATCCTGGAACAAAATTCCAGTCAACCAATCAGATTGAGGGACAAGTTTGAAGTTTATGTAAAGTTTAGGCTTACAATCAGGGTTAGGTGCTTCTACATCAGTGTTATTCAACTATAATTTCCCTCTGATTTTAGGCATAAGTTATGGGTAGGGTTTAGGGTTTGAGGGTAGAGATAGGGTTAGGACAACATTTTCTGAGAGGAATGTTGTTCCAGGATCAACAAAATATGTTGACGCAGGGTTACCGTGATTTTAGCCAAGACATGTTCCAATAGGCGTCGATTTCGGTGGGGACGGTGGGTACGCGTCCCCACCAGATTTCGTCATGAGTAATTTTGAACCCACCACTTTTTGAAACACTGAGGCACGGATGTACCTAATACAAATAAATAAAACATCTCCAGTTAACTAGCAGAGCATTCATTTAATTCGCTATTAAATGAGAGATCTACTGCTAAAATGTGTTCTTTTTGAAATCAAGCTGAGCGTGGGTTGCCGCGTCTATCAGTGTCATGGATACAGTGTTATCTTGTGGCTTGCGCAGTCTTCACTTGGAAGCGCGGTTCAATCGTTCGCCATTGTGGAGACTCTCTATTCATTCCGGTGAAATCACAAAATAAAATGCACACAAACGTGTCTGTATAGACTGTAACCACTGATGAACATATTCAGTTTTGATGAGAGGAAAAAAAACTATACGAGTGCGGATTAGAACCCGTAACCTCCCATCATTTCCGAATGCATCTCTGTCCCCAGCACATTTCAAACCAAACTGACGCCCGTGCATGTTCCTAAGCATATCCCATTATGCATAATTTTCAGGAACTTGCATGCCATTAAATTGCAAGATGCCAAGGAAAATATTCCACTGTAAGTTAAATTAATTAGATATTACATATTATTTGGTAGCAAAACATAGTGTTGCACATTTTATTGGTGCAAAGATGATGTGTATTTTGTACAGCCATTGCAACTGCTTTTTATCACTTAATTAGAAGCACCTCAATTACTAAATTTTGCTGTCTGTTACATAGAAACTACTGAACAGACATTTAGAAGTTTATTTTTAAATGCAAGTTTAACAGACGTGGGCCAGTAAGAGCTGTGTGTTTAAACCTCACTCCCCTGGCCTCAAGAAGCACGCTAGCCAATGATGCTAGAGGCTGCAGTCTTTAGCTTCCTTGTTTGCGCGGCCGCCTGCAACACCGGAGACTTTGGTTCAAGTCCCGCTCGGAGTGGCTTGAATTGGACCGGTTACACAAACTCTTGAAAATCAAAATAAAGCTCTGTAAACACTTGCATTTTTGCAACACTATAAGCGTGTCCCATCAGGTAATCAAAAGTTCTACACACACTTGCAGTCTTCACGCCCACTTGGGCCAAATACTGGAAATAAACACACACACACACACACACACACACACACACACACACACACACACACACACACACACACACACACACACACACACATATATATAGTAGAGGATAGAAACATCTTTAGGTCTATATAAAAATAAGTCAATGGGTGCATGTGTGTGTGTGTGTGTGTGTGTGCATGTATCTGTAAGATGAATAAAAGTGTTTGCACGTTTAACTATAACATGGACATTACAAATGGATTTTTTTTAATTTTTTTTATTGTTAATTTCAAATTGCCAAATATGTTTGATCATAAATGCAGGTACAAGCTTATAGACAAGCATGAAATACACTGAGAAGCTGATGATGTCCTCTGGTATAGAAAATGGAGAACGCCACACTCTACGTGTCTGAGTATCTTCAGGGCTTTACTTTGATGTGTTATTAGTCTGTGAAAGTGCATTAGAGCAACGGGACAGTTAGTCTCAGCAAGTAATACATAGTAATCAGAGCAGTGGATAACCCAGAAGGAGGTTTCTGAAATTAGTCTCATAATCTCCACTTGAGACACACACACACATACACATACACACTTCCTTCAAAAAATATCCCAAGAGCTTGTAAATATGTAGCAATCACCACAGGGAGCAACTCGAACTACAGCAACAAAAATATATCAGGCTTTACCTTCTGTTAAGATAGGAGAAAGAAACATTATGTTCTTATCAGGTATGCTTTTAAAAAAAACGCATTTCTGTTTCACATAATCTTTATGTAATTCAACTGTCATGTTCTGTGAGGTTGCGTCTCCTCAATATATTAACATAATGTGCTGTAGTTGCAACAATGCAGTATCGTCTGAATCCAAGGTATATTTTACATGCAATAGTTTATCCCAAAATTAAAAAAAATTAACCATTTACTCACCTTGATGTCGTTTCAAACCTGTATGACCTCCTTTCAACTGTAGAACACAAAACAATATTACAAGTTTTAACTTGTGTCCATGCATTCAAAGTCAACAGGTTCCAAAACAACATTAGACCCTATTGACTTTTAGTAAAAAAGGCAGACATGTATATTATTATTATTATTATTATTATTATTATTATTATTATTGTAATGTCTGTTTTTTCCAGTCAATTAAATAAATGATGGTATGATGAGGGTGATTTTTATTTTTTGTGTGGACTGTCCCTTGAAATGCACAATCTACTGGCTGATGTATTTTCCCTCTGTTATTGTAGAATATGTGAGGATTAGGGGTCACCTGCTAAGTGCTATTAAGGACATGTACAAAATTTGTCTATGGAGAATAACATTTCCTGTTTGGAGAAAAGAAGACTAGGCGTTGACCCTCCCTGTGAAATTGTCAGAAATGATTGTGGCGCGTGGCGAAACCATTTTAGGTTAAATCTAGCATACAAAATCCACTTTCATTTGTAATGCTGCTGCTTTCCTGCACCAGCGCAAAAGCAAGTCATTTTGAATTAATCTTTTCTGCTTCCTCTCTCTCCTGCATTCCCAATCACACACACACATGCATGCACACACTCTCTCTTGCTTTCTCGTGTGTGTGTGTGTGTGTGTGTGTGTGTGTGTCTGTGTGTCTGTGTGTGTGTCTGTGTGTGTGTGTGTGTGTGTGTGTGTGTGTGTGTGTGTGTGTGTGTGTGTGTGTGTGTGTGTGTGTGTGTGTGTGTGTGTGTGTGTGTGTGTGTGTGTGTGTGTGTGTGTGTGTGTGTGTGTGAACATGAATCCCAGAAACACAACTCTTAATACCCCAGAAAGTCATCTGGTTATTTATGAATTCCTCACCCTGTGGTGCATCATGGGAATTCTCTGTTTCCAGCACATCCCATCAAGTGCAGTCACGTCATTATATTATGTACTTACTATAGAGTTACGGTTAGAGTTAGGGTTTGGTTTAGGGTTAGTTACTTGTAATTATGCATAATTTACTGTAAGTAATAACGTGTAACTGTCACCTTAAAATGAAGTGTTTCTGTTAATCTCTCTTGTTGAGTGTGATTCTTTCTTTCTTTCTTTCTTTCTTTCTTTCTTTCTTTCTTTCTTTCTTAGACAATAGTGTGAACTCTCAATATGAAATATAAATGAATATAAATATTATTAATTATTTTACATATATTAGTTATGGATTGTATTATATTATATTGTTATATTATATTCTCACCATTAACTAACTATTAACTACAATATATAAGCGTATTAATAGTTAGTAAGGTAGTTGTTACGTTTAGGTATTGGGTAGGATTAAGAATGTAGAATAAGGTCATGCAGAATAAGGCATATTAATATGTGCTTTATAAGTATTAATAAATAGCCAATATCCTAAATAGGCATACTAATAAGCAACTAGGTAATAGTGAGAATTGGACCCTAATATTATATTATATTATATTATATTATATTATATTATATTATATTATATTATATTATATTATATTATATTATATTATATTATATTATATTATATTATATTATATTTTTAGAATTGATGCATTAGATTATTCATTTAATAAACAAGTATAAAATCAATCAGTGGAATTACTGTAAATGCAGTTCCCTGTGTTTTGTTTCTGAGATTTGAACCTTTGCATTTCAGTTTCATTTAAATTCCTACCAGACATTGCTAAATATTTATCACTTATGTCTTTATAGATCATTTGCTTCTCTTACCTTGTATATTTGCTTTTACCCCCAGTCCTCCTTTTATATGATGCATTAAATATTCATCTTTCTGGAGAACATTCGCTCTCATCTCTTTTCAAAAACAAATTAAGTGCCAGAGACTCAAATAATATTTTATGTTCAAATTAATTCAAACAGCTAGTAATTACAAGTGCGAGCAATTTAATAAAGCTGCATTATTTCTGAAGGACCTAGTTTTGATTACATCATAATATGTAGTCAGTATAAAACTTCTATACAATCGCAGTGACTGGCGTATTTACAATTTATCTGAAGTGGAAGGAAAGTCATCCTGTGTCTCGGTCCTCATTTCCATGTTGTAACCACAGGCCACAGACAAAATAACCGAGTCATTGAGCAATCGATCAATATCAAGGACCTAATAAGGAGTAAGTCCTGCTTTCGCCTTAAGGACAGCTTCGGTCTTCTTTGTAGAGGTATCATATAAGTACTGAAGTATGCGGTGAGATATTGAGTCATTAATCAATGAGAAAAGTTAGTTATCTGAGGGACGGAGTGAATCTTGCATTTTTTACGCTTTTGAATGTCTTTTAAAACTCACATATTTAGATCTTGTGATTGGAAGGCAAGGCATTTGACTCAATCCCGGTGTTCACAAGACTGCTCTTGAGAATATGTGACCCTGGATCACAAAACCAGTCTTAAGTAGCATGGGTATATTTGTGGGAATAGCCAACAATACATTGTATGGGTCAAAATTATCAATTTTTCTTTTATGCCAAAAATCATTAGGATATTAAGTAAAGATCATGTTCCATGAAGATATTTTGTAAATTTCCTACCGTAAATGTATAAAACATTTATTTTTGTGAGTGAATGTAGCAAAATCGCGGACATAAATGGACAACTTTAAAGGGTAACTAAACACTAAAACAACTTTTTTTAGTTAATGATCTGTAAGAATGGAGCTTCATAAATGCTGTTCATTGATTCCAGTAAATTTTTGGACATTTGGGTTTAAAGTGTTTTAATTCTACAATATATGGTTTAAAAACGTCTGAGTGCTGCCCTCTTCAGGTTGAACGGTGGCTACTGCAGTTGAATTTTCCTATTGGATGTTTGCGGTGGTTCGTGACGTAGCGGTTGTTGGTGACGTAGGCAGATTCCATGCAAAGAGATGCGTCTCAGGTGCACGCCCCCCTCCGCTGGGCTCTGCCCACTTTTCCAGCATTTTTCAAATATTGCCAGTGGGTGGAGTTAGGTCTGACCAGGGGTTTAGTTACCCTTTAAAGGCGATTTTCTCAATGTTTCGATTTTTTGCACCCTCAGATTCCAGATTTTCAAATAGTTGTATCTTGGCCAAATATTGTCCTATCCTAACAAACCATACATCAATGGAAAGCTTATTTATTCAGATTTCATGTGATGTATAAATCTCAATAAAAAAAAAAATGACCCATATGACTTGTTTTGTCATCCGGGGTCACATATATGGGTATTATCATCTTAGAATATGGGATTGTTATGTGAAAATGGTGTTTGCACAACAGGGTGCACCTGGTCCTATAAAACTCCCTATATTCCTTAGGCGTTTTAAGAGCATGCAGAGCAATCTTTGGATCTAATCACTGTTGTGAGATGGTTGCTCATATCAGATCCCCCACCATGTTTTACAAGCTGACAGCAGACGTTGTGGGTTGAAGCAACCGTAGAATTTCCAGATGTAAACTCTGCAGGAAAGCATAGAAAATAGCGTGGAAGATGATTTCTAATGCCATTTAACTTTTCTTGTTCTGATGTTAGACCCAAGACATTTCCAGACTTCAGACAGGGCTACAGTGATAATGAAATCATTTCTAATGCAATACATTTGTGCAACATATAACCACCAGTACACTGTAAGAAAAGAATATGATAAATAAGTTATCACAACATCTTTTTTTACATTTCTATTAAGTTATACAAGATTCAACTAATTTAAGTTTAAATGACTTAAATGTCTTACAAATGAGTTGATTGTACTTACAGCAACTGCAGCAACTCTATTAGTGTTCCTCTTTGTAGATGTTGGTCATATTCTGATGTAATTTCTGAGACTGCTTTGGCATGATGAATTGTTGTTATTATTATTTATTTTCTCTTTGGCCTTTTAGAATCCCTGATAAGGTCCTAATAATGCTTTGAAATGTCACAAACAAAATGTAGGTGGTAAAAAGTTTTTTTTTTATTTGATTTATTGTGTAATCTTCTAAAAGTTTTGCTTAAATAGTCCGCTACAATTTATTTAAACATTACCCATTTAAACATTATTTAAACATTTACAGACTATCAGAATCCACCTGAACTTTATAAAGCTCGATGAACGGCAGATGACATAACTGCGGTGTGCATGCATAGTAAACATATCGTTATTTTGTGCTGATGTGGAATAAAATAGTTATCTTTATAGTTATTGTTCTTGTGAACAGGCCTTAATTCATAAACATTAAACAGTGTATTTGACTGTTATCCCTGGAAACCAATTTCCAATATCAATAGATTCTATTCACACTGAGTGTGTCAGGGTTCTGTCACTTCTGTCTAGTCTATTTCTTGGTTTTGTGACAGAGCCCTGACACTCCTGTTTTGTCTTGTCTGTGTGCCTTGTTTCATGTCATGTTTTGTCTTGTGCTGTGTTGCATGCAGCTTGTGTTTTTGACTGGCTGCGTGCTTTCATGTTGTCATGTTTTGTGTGAACACGTGGCTTATGAGTGTTTTCATTAGCTGCATGTTCATGTCTCGGTTTGTGTGAGCACATGGCTTGTCATGTGTTTCCTTGTGCCATGTGCTCTCCTGTCGATTGTCTAACCCGCCCATCTTGTTACCTGATTATTGATTCATTTGCCCCACCTGTCCTCCCTTATTACCCTCTCTTGTTTGCTTCCCTATTTATTATCCTTGTGTTTTCAGTCCTGTGCTGGTTCGTCATCGTATTCCTACCCATCTATGTTCCTCCTGTGTGTGCGTGAGGTCAAGTCTGTCTTGTTTTCCCCCTCAGGGTAGTTTTTGTTTGTATTTTGTTTTATTTTACTATCATTAAAAACCCATTGTCCTGCACTTAGATTGTGCGCGCCTGCATTTAAAGGGAATGTGAGATGACGCTCTGATACGTGGTTTATTTCATGTTACGCCCAAACTACACCTGAGTAATGTTACTTCAGACCAACCTATTTTAGATTTGCGTCGGGCGAGATCCGCCCACAAAGTTACTTGCGTTTTGCGTTTGATACTTGCGTTTCAGATCATTAAAATAGGGCCCACAGTAAATTATTATATTTCGAAAAATTATTAAATGGATGTCACCTTATTGCGATAATAAAGCCCTCCCTACACCTACAGTACCCCTAACCCTAAACACTTTAATATTAAACACACGTGAGAAGCTTTATTTCCACTTTTCGAATATTTTCTTCATTTTTATTGAAGATAAATGCCTTTCCTTTTCTGATATGTGATGGCAAAAGGGAGTAGAGCGAGTTTCTCTGCAAAAAGCGGATTCGAACACAGGTCTATTTACGTCAGAACTTTCATCCACGTGCATTGAAATACAAATTTTCTTCCCACCTCAAATTGTTTTATTTCATCACTGTGTCTCAGTAAGCAATCATGTAATAATCCACAGTCAGAGGGTCATTTTTGCAAACAAAACTCCATTAAGATGATACAAGATCCCTCCGCTTAGTGCCGTGGTCCTGATCAGTGTTTATTTTACATTTAAATGTCAAATACTGTTAATTGTCTGGCCTTTGCAGCCACATTTCTATGATTAAGCATATATTTAAACTCCAGCTTAAAAAATAAAATCTTTTTTATACATTTCTCTCTTTTTTGCATTCATTGTATACATCCAGTGCACAAAACAACACAAATCAAAGTGACAGAGGAATCCAGGCTCAAATGTGCATCCCGTTGTTTGCTCTTCATTTCAATTTTAATCATTTTGCTCAGAGCACAGTGCAAAAAAAAAAAAAGAAAATCATACAAATCCAGCCCAAACATCAATGATTGCATTGTGTATTCATAATGTTTACATGGCAAATAAAGCATCAGCCTTCTATCAGCGAAGTCAGTATAGCATTATCTAGATATGATTGCTTCTGGTTTACCTGTCACCAAACAGATGAGCGTGAGATGAAACCGGGCTGTTTTTATCAGGAAGCAAAGAGCCTGTCGTCAGGTTAAAGTGGCAATGGCAGATACTGTAACCCATAAGTAGCCCTGTCAATGGCCTGCTCCGATGGACATGAGCATATTGATCTCTGACTTTCAGTTAAATGCTCCTTGAGGGGTTCTCATGATAGCAGCTCCTGTCTTTTCCCTCGCATCTCGTTTCACATTGCATCCACAAATCAATGCAGCACTGTAACGCACCACATGCCGTCTATAAAACTCCGCTGCAGATTTCCAGTGTAGAGACAGTGGCAGAACAGCGCTTCATTTCTCCTCGGCTGAATTATTTGTGTCCTCAACCACTAAATCATATTGATTAAAGCTTGTCACGGATTTGAAATGAGGTCCTGTGGGGTCACTTGCAGCAGAAATGGCAGTTTATTGGATTACAGGCTTAATTTGATTTTGAGCGACGAGCGTGCATTATAATGGCATCCTCCCTGGAGAGCATTCCTCTTTACCTGACTCTTGAACCCTCCTACCACTTCAACCCAAAGGACAAAACACACACGTATAAATACTCTTGGCACTACAAAAAAACACATTTCCTGAAATGTGAAGCCTCTTGTTCCGCTTAGAGGTAGGGCTTTTTTGTCTGTGTGTGTTATTAATGCATGTTTTAACATGTATTAATACACTATTAATGCATGTGTGTTGTCTTTTAAAGAGGCCATATTATGCCATTTTACAAAGTCTTGATTTTGGGGGGTGTACTACAGATTTTCATGCTTAAATGTTCAAAATAACACCTTATTTCTCACATCTTGTACATTGTTGCAGCACCTCTCTTCCAGTAACGCTCTGTTTAGTTCCTGTCTCTATGAAGCCACTTCTCCCAAAAAGCACAATGTGCTCTGATTGGTTGGCTGGACAAGTGTGTTGTGATTTTGTGATTGGTCAATCGCTTCGAGTGCATTTCGGAAATGTCACGCCCCTTTAACATAACCACAAATTTCAACAGACTACTAGAGCAACTCAATCAGGCCTTGCCCCTTTTTTTTTTTTTTTTTTTTTTTTTTTGAGTGTGACGACTGTTAATTGACGAAGACAAGGCATTTGAGGATTTCAGAAACAGTGCGCACTGATATAGAGAATAACTCCCATTGGGTGGTCTTTGTAACTTTGCAGACCCTTTTTACGCTCAAACAGCAACATTACATACTAAAGAAAGTTGAACATGTAAAAAAAGCATAATATTATAACCTCTTTTAATAACAGTAGATGTTCGGATTTTAGATGTTTTTATGGATTATGAGTGTTCAATGCAAGGGTTAAATTGTTTTTATTTTGAAGGTGAAGAAACCCTAAAATCTGGATTGTGTGTTCTAGATTTAACAAAAAATGGACAGAACTAAAACTTTTAATAAACATACTGCCGATAACTTTTTTCTAAGCCATCCTTTTTTCTTTTTTCTTTTTTGGATTAGACCCAGTATTGATTTAAATTAATATTAGTATTAAATTAATTCAAATTGGTCTAGGAAACCTAACCCCAAATGATTGAAACTAAATTGAAATTCAGTAGCTTTGATAACTAAATAAGTTTTTTTTTAACAGATTCATGATGTTGCAAACTATAACGTACTGAACAAAATATATGCTTTGTATACGGCCCCTTCCCATCATGCATTATACAATCCGTCTTTCTGCTGCAGATGTAGCTAACGCAGGTGTCTAATGGCACGGTATAGATCCAGGTCTGCCAAAAATAAAAATAAATAAATAAATAACAGGAGTAGAAGAAATCATTTGGAGAAGAGCAGCACAGCTTCAGTTTATTATTCCAGCCTAAAATCTCATTAAGTGTGACATTGAGGATTAGTTCAGAGGGAAAAAGAGTAGAGAGAGAAGTCTCCCACAAATAGCTGTGAGGAGCGACGCGCAGGCTTTTGTTTGCCATCATTAATTCTGCGCTGAAGTGGCTAAGAGGAAGGCCCCGAATCACTGATCAGAGGAGGCCCCCCGAATATGACAGCGGGACAGGTGCCCTCTCTTCCTCTCGCTCTCTTCTCACATGCTCACTTTTCCTCTCTCCGTCTTGCTGCGTCTGTGTTCTTCTCTCTCGCCTTCTCGGCTCTTAATTGGGGTGATTGGGCGGCGGGGCCATCTGCGATGCTGACAAAGGGAAGCCTGCTTTGATTTATGGAGCCTCAGGCCACATTAGTCTCAAGATTTCCACAGTAAATATCAGCGCTCAGCAACGGAGTTGGCTCAATAAAATCTGCATTGCTCAGGAAGAGAACTGTGGGAATAGTATTGAGATGATGTTAGACTTTCACCGTTACATTGTGGGGTGCTATTTTAAAGGAACAATGTTCTATACTTTTGTAGCATTTTGCATATTGAGTATAATGTTAGTATATGTTGGTTCATATAAGCTGCACGATTAATCCTTAAAAGATTGAAATCTCGATTCAAACATCCACACAATCTTATTCCTAAATGACAATGATTCAGCCGTCTAAACATTTGACAAGTACGATCACAGTGAACATTCAGGTATGAAACAGCTTCACAAACAGTCTTTTCAATCACACAGTATCATTATTTCTGAATTACAATTCAAATTATTACAGAAGTACTGAGATAAAAGTTTATAGTTCAGATCTAAATGATCTAAATAAGAGTAAAACACATTTTGAAAGTAACTTGATGCTTCAAATAAAGATTGTAGGCTATCCATTACATTTTTACACCAGTAGGTGGAGACATATGACTGTTAAAAAACGAATTTGTCATTGAATCATTCATTCATTCAAGAGATTCTTTCAAAAACGCTTATTCATCCAGTAATGAAACAAGTGAAGTCTTTATGAGAGAGTCATTGAATCATTAATTCTAACCGATTTATTTTTAAATAATTCAAATGAATTACATCTTTTTAAATAGACTGCAGCAATTATCATTTTGTCAGAACCTCTAGTAGCCTAAATGACATGTTACTTTGTTGAGTTGTTTCATAGACTGTAAGTAATATTTAATATAAACTGTCTGTAATACTATATGCTCTTTCAGTTTGTTAGAACTTGTATGTTATGTGCAGCAGTGTAGCTATTGTGCTGTTAAATGACTATGTTCACCCAATCAGTGCATGGGATTGACAGCTGTATTTTAAAAACAGGTGCGAGTTACAAAGTCTCTAGTTCAGCTTACATACTGTAGGTTGTTTGAGTCGATGCAAGTCTTCGAAGCCTGGCTTGTCTTATTCATCTGTCAAATGTTAATCAATGGAGCATTGAGCGTATGAGTCATAAGACAGCATCTGGATCTAAAACCTGTTCTGCTCACACAGTTTACCTAAAACACAACTGTAAATCCTGAAAATTGCATTCCGCTGTGCCATTTTTCCATTGTTTTTCTATGCAAACCTGCACAAGATGAACGTGTTTGACAGCAGTTCTATGCTATTAAATGCAAAAAAAAACACCTTATGCTGCTTTTTAAGTTTACCATCCACGCTTGACGAACGTTGTTGATTGAGCATTGCGCAGTGTCTCGCTTCTCTTTTGTTGTGTTTTTATAGCGCCATATCGAGTTAAATGAAGATTATCTTTTGTATGTCTCGCCTTTTAAAGGCAAAAACGCGTTCTGTGTGAATAAACACTGGGGGGCTGGTTCACCAGCCTGATCTCATGAAATGCGTCTCTATGGTAGTATTTATCATGCATGTTTTTACGTGAAAATTAGTTTTTATGTGCATATGATACGCACTTTATGGCTTGTATTACGCACGTACTAATCCTACCCAAGGGGATTACAGTGCATATCATATGCACGTAAAAACTTATTTTTGTGTTTAAATTACAAGATAAATACAATGCGAGCTATAGAGACGCATTTGATGAGATCGGGTTGGGTTCAAGTCAAGTCAAGTCACCTTTATAAAGCGCTTTTGTATAACTTTTTTGTATACGCTTTCTGTATAAATATTCTGTATATATTCACACAGAACACATTTTATATTCCACTTTATATGCTTTTTAGTAGTTTATCAATGTAAATCTATGCTAGACTAACTTTGTTGACTGTTGCACAGTGTCTCACTGCTATTTCAGCATCCCGCGCATGAGAGTTGCGTTTTCATTGTACCATGTCAAGTTAAAAACAAGTCATTTTTTTGTTGTGTCATTTAAAGTTAAATGAAGTTCAACTTTTTAAAAAGACAAGAACACATTTTGAGTAAACTGCACCTAAGAACAAGAACTGCTGAATGTTTTCTGCTGCTTCGTGAATGTGTGTTAGATATACGAGCTTCTGTCATGCATTTTAATATTCTCATTTGGTTGTTTTGTAATTACATTTGTAAATGCAGAAAAATGCATCTCGTACTAACAGTTTCTGTACGGTCTTTGTGTTACACTTCTGTTTCAACACCTACTTGACAGTGTATCAGGGGAGTCCACGGTCATTGTTACACACTGGCTGCTATACACAACGAGCGTGACAGCCTGCTTTAATGGTGCGTCTAACGGCCTTCTTATGACACCATTAGGCAGTTCTAGTGCATGGTCACAGTCTGATATTCCATGGCTGCTTAGCAGCTGTCCAACTCTTGCAGCAAGAGTGTCTCTGCCCCAGCGGCCCTTCCTAAAGCACAGTGCTTAGTTATGTTGCTAATGGGCCTGTGCAATGCCTCGTACTCCTACAAACCAAAGGCACGCAGCAGGCAGCTAGGAAGGGGGGTGCTAGAAGAGCCTGCGAGTGCTTTGTTAGCAGAAGTGGATTTAGTTGAAATCCATCTTCATTTTTGCCTTTCCTTTTCATTTCTCTCAGGACGGCCGCAGCGTGAAGCGCCTTGTTTAAGTGTCTAGGTTGTGGATGGCAGCCAATTGCTGAGGAGGAAGAAGATATGCACTGTTTTATCTCATCAGCTAGGCTGTAAATGTTGTTTTGGAGATTGTTAAAGTGATGTACCGGAATGATCCGCTGAACAGTTTTATGGCATATTGTTTTGCACAGTGGAGGTTTTGGCCTCGACATAGCGGTTTTATTGATAAGGACCGTGTTTTCTCTAGAACATTTATCTCAGGTGGACCTTATGATCCTTTATTCATTATTTTTGTAATTCTCCGTAATTTCTGTAGCATAAAGGTAAGTGGTGGAATGTGCAGTCAGGGTCACAGCTGAGGGCGTTCTTTCTCTACTCAGGGATATATCTGCTTCTTGACACTTTACAAAAGCTGTTATAACTGTGGCCATTATTGGCAGGCCTTTAGTCCACCTGATATTTTGTACATCAACTCTATCAAAGAGATACAAAAGCTGTCATATGAACCATTTAGGTGCTAATATGTACACTTTTGGTACCAATATGTACCTTTGAGGGACCAATATGCACTCTTTAGGTACAAAGGTGTACCTTTTGATGTGTCATATGACACTGAAAGCAAGTTACTTCACACAGCAAGTGTACTTACTCTCCATAATGTAGGTATAAGTGTGGAAATTTATCCTGGGTTATATCTAAAATTTAATTTTATTAGAAAAGTATGTTTAATTTAAATGTATAATATTGATATGCTTATATATATTATAAATTATTGATTTTGAATGTATATACACACACACTAATTGAAATATAAGTAAATATATACTTATGTACTTATTATAATTATATAGCTATAATAATAATAATACTTTAAATTATTTATATATGACAAATTTTACAAATGTTTCTTTCTTCATCATAACACTCACTGAAAACACATTATTCTGTTTTTTTTCTTCTTCCTCAAATTAAAGGACACCCCCTGAAGCTGAGGCTGATTATGATTTTAAAAGGTTAATTTAAATGTTCTCCTTTAATGCGCCAGTTTTAAAATTGTGGACACCTGCAAAAACGCTGGGAACAACCACATTGTAATGTTTCACTTACTTAAACAGCCCTGGCGAATCAATGTGTCTATAATATGCTAGCTAACACTGTAGTTGACTTATTGATGCATATTAATACCTTTATTAGTGCAAATTAACATTCATATGAAACACAAATGTGCGGCAATAACATAATTGCCTTTTCAGAATTAGCCTGTATAATTATTCCATTTAATCTGCTATCAATAATTACAACCAAATGTAAATGGGGTGGTGATGGCGCAGTGGATAAGACACATGCCTTTGGTGTGAGAGACCCGGGTTTGAATCCACTGTGAGACACCAATGTGTCCTTGAGCAAGACACTTAACCCCTAATTGCTCCAGAGGCGTGCGACCTCTGAAATATAGCAATTGTAAGTCGCTTTGGATAAAAGCGTCAGCTAAATGAATAAATGTAAATGTAAAGCTCTGGCTTATGTTAGACAAGCAGGGTCTGGTTCTCTGCGTTTGTTAGGACTGCAGTGCAGTCATAGAGCATGTACTTCAAGGTTAAATACGGTCAGTGGCGTTAAACTGCTCACAAAAATTAAAAATTGTCTTCAGACTTTTTTTAAATTATAATTTGGCACACCATTCTGTACACAGCTGTTTATAATTTTTATATATATATATATATATATATATATTTGGCAATTTACTCACATGTGACTTTTCGGTGTAAACATTATAAAAAAATAAATAATAATAATAATAAAAAGGATTAATTATATATAAAAATAATAAGCTTATATTATATTCTATTTATTATATATTTTAGTATTGGTGCTTGAATGAGTGTGCTGACAACATGCTGTGCTTTAACTGTTATTTGCACTGAGTATTGCTGAATATTTGCACAATAAAACCCTCTTGGAAATGTTACATCTTAAATCATAAATTACATCATAAATTCATCCCTTTTAAAACAGCACTACAATTCAGATGGACATATTTGGCTATTGTATCACATATTGCATGTTTTTTTGAGTGTCCCACCATAGCTTTTGTGTTTTTTAGATGCTGTGTCCAAAATAGCCATTCACTCAACCCACTAAGTGGTTGATTTTTAAAATGTCATTTTACACATCCCCAGTTGTAATGAACAGTATGTCCTGACTCCTGTATGGTTTGAATGAAAAAAATTTGCATTTGTAAAAGCCTTTTAATTTTTATAATGTTAGATGTTGTTTGGCTTGCTGTTGGGATAAAGTAGCCAATATAGTCCATTCTGTCTATCTTAATGAGTCTGCCTGCTTTAATAACTTCAAGACTCACACCAGGCACACAGATTCATGTACACACGCTGCTCTTGCTGACCTGATGCAGTGCAGTGCCTGGGGGAGTCCAGCTGTTTGTGCCTGGCTGGCCGGCTGTCAGTGGGTGAGGTGGGAAGGGCTTGGCCGTGACTCCCCCTCGAATGTGTTTACCAGATGCACTGTTGCCTCAGGTGAGCACTGCAGCTGGCTCTGTAAAGCTCCAGCAGTCGGGCTGGATCCAAGCCCATCATGGCAAGACAGACTGGACAGACCATGGCTTGTATTCAGACATCCGCTATGTGCGCAGGCTTTATGCCCCGGAGAATTGATCTCCTGGCCAGTGTTTTGCTGTGTGTGCTGTCCACGTGTGAGCTTTTTAAGGTCGCCAAAGGTGGACAGACACAGACTAGCCATAGGCAAAGAATTGGACACTTAAGCCAGGCCTGTTTTGCAGTTGTTGAATGCAAGTATTTAGATTTACCTTTTAAAGGTAGGTTAGGCAATTTCAGGGAGGCTAGCAATAACAAGCTAGCTTTGAAAGAATGAGATCCCATGCACCCTCCCTTCAGACCGTCTCAAAACCCACGCCTCTTCCAAAACACGTGAACGTGCACAGCCAGAGCAGATTCAGCAAAGCGTCACGAGAGATGGCGTTAAATTACCTCATGTCTCAAAGCACATGACAATACAATAATAATGAATGTAAACAACTTGCAAAGCTCTTGCTTGTACCACCTGACTGCTGCAGTTTCATTTCTACTTTGATAATGTGAAAATAGAAACGCATAAATCCAAGTCTGAGGACGTGAACAGCTCTGAGTAGAACGTCACAGGTTGCCGTCCCTAAATTACATTCACGGCATGGCATGAATGCAGTATAAGCTCGTGTTTTGGTATAGGAGGAACTATAGAAAGCGGCTGCTGTTTGTTTGTGGCGCTCAGTGACCGTTGACAACTCTCTATAGCCTTATTGAATGCGCTGATGACGTATGATGTCTGGGTGAGCAGGGTGTGCGGTGGTATGGAAATACATACGCTGACAGGCAGGTTGGAAATCCCATCATTGCATTCGGACTGAATGTAATGACTGGATAAACATTTTTTGGTCCTGAGACTTCCACAAACAATATATGAACATTTTTTATATATATATTTAGACGACTTCTGTCATTGATTTGATATCAGGATGTAGAGAGAGTTTCAACCAGAATAACAAAAAATGGTCCTAAAAAAATATTTAACTGGCTTTTTGTTTTAAAATTAATGTAAGAGCTTTGTAATAAGCAGGTTAATCAGTCATTATCAAAAATAAATAGTAAATCTCAGAGTGGTACAAGACATTGTGATCACTATGTTAATGCGCAGTATGTAAAACTTTGCAATACAACATACTGAATGAGTGTCACAGAATAGTATTAACAGTAAAAATAAAGAATAAAAATGAGTAAGAAAATAAAGTACAGAAAACTGATTATAAAATATAAAGAATTACATTTGAAAACAATTAAGTAGATAATCTTTTTTTTTTCTTTTTTTTTTTTAACTAGCTGACTGTATCCTGTCTGTATGTTACATAGTTTATAATGCATTGGATGATGAATACATAAACATGAATACAAGTTTTTCCCCTCAACATTTTGTTAAAACAAGCTCTATAAAGATGCATTTATTAAGTGCCCTCCCAGTCGGTCAGGCTGCACTGAACTTCACACAAATAGCTCCTAGAAACTTGTTCAGCATTGGAATGTTTGTATTGCCCCTTCAGCAATCAACCATTAATAAATAATAACTCTGTCTTTAATCATGCACCCAGAGTGCAAAACATATTACTCTCCTTTAGCACAGGGCAAGGCCTCTTACTCCTCTTACGAGGAAGAGTAATGTTCCTTAATTTCTTTGAAACATATCTGAACTCTCCTCCCAAGGTTCTTCATCACTAGTGTTGATGCTTGTGAGGTGAATGTTGAGTTGTGAGTTTTTATTCATTTAAAAATCGAGTACTGAGCATGAGCAGACCGCTTTCAAGCAATTCACAAGTTTTTAAGTTAAACTTATCTTAATTTGCATTTTGAACCACCCTTCAAGTCACATATTGATTACCTTTCAGGTTTGCAACGTGAAATCCTTAAGTGAGCCACATGGCCTCGCTCCCACCCAGCGCTGTGTTTAAAATGGACCTGCATCGCCCTCACGCTTCGCACGTGCTGTGAGGCAATTCTGTCCGAAGGGTCGGGCAGATTGGTAGCGAGACCTTATTTTCTAACTATCGATCCCAGGGGTAGCCCTCGAGATGCAAAAACCACCGCAAGACGGATCTGCTGTCAGGTCTTACAGTAGAAATCAGGCAATCAATGTCACGCCGCTCCGCCAGGCCCTGTATGGACCTAATTCCACTCATCTGCACTAAATGGAGAGAACCCAGTGGTTCATCAATCATCAATTCAAGGAGCACTGGCTGGTTAATAGTCTACTCTTTACTCAAAGAATAGTCCCCGGTATTATCAGGGAGGGCCAGCGGAGATGCCCTCCCCCACCGCACAATGTGACGAGTTTGATCGCTGTATTCTTTTTTCTCATTCGCCATGCTCCGTTCTATTTCCCAGACGGCTCCTGTCAGCTAACAACGTTGCAAATTGAAGCTTGCAGGCTTGATCGATTATCTTTTTTCCCCCCCCTCATCCTAATCCATTTGATCTGTCTGTTGAGTAGGAGACTACATGATTGTGTGGGGGTAAGGGGGTCAATATCTCCCGAATCTAGAGTAATATCCACTTAATTCCTTTTTCCTGTCAAGCGGCACGGGATGAAATGCTCACTTGCTTTGCATTATACATCTTCTGTAGCTCTTTAAGGTTAAGACGGCTCACTAATGTCCTCTCCATCTTGCTTTCTTAGGTTTCAACTGCCCACGGTTCTATCCCGGGGAAGTCGGAGCTGCTCAAATCAGGGAGCCCCAAGTCGACACTAAAGCATATATGGACAGAAAGCAGTAAGGACTTGTCCATCAGTCGACTTCTATCACAGACTCTCCATGGGAAGGAAAATGCAACAGCCCTGGACCTGCACTATGACACTCCGGAGCCTTACTCAGAGCAGGACCTGTGGGACTGGCTGAGGAATACCACGGACCTGCAGGACTCTAGGCCTAGAGCCAAACGGCGGCCGATGGTCAAGACGGGCAAGTTCAAGAAAATGTTCGGCTGGGGAGATTTCCACTCTAACATCAAAACGGTCAAGCTCAACCTCTTGATCACAGGCAAGATCGTCGATCACGGCAACGGCACCTTCAGCGTCTACTTCCGCCATAACTCCACGGGCCAGGGCAATGTGTCCGTCAGCCTGGTCCCGCCCACCAAAATTGTCGAGTTTGACTTGACGGCCCAGCAGTCGGTCATTGACGCCAAGGATTCCAAGTCTTTCAACTGCCGCATCGAGTACGAGAAGGTGGAGAGGGGCTCCAAAAACACGCTCTGCAACTTCGACCCATCCAAGACATGTTACC
Organism: Gila orcuttii; assembly: GCA_026230005.1. Lineage (NCBI taxonomy): Eukaryota > Metazoa > Chordata > Actinopteri > Cypriniformes > Leuciscidae > Gila > Gila orcuttii. Next base: position 8,129,995 of record JAPDVR010000010.1, on the reverse strand, counting down.
AGGAGCAGACGCAAAGCCACGTGTCCTGGCTCTGCTCGAAGCCCTTCAAAGTCATTTGCATTTACATCTCCTTCTACAGCACCGACTACAAGCTAGTGCAGAAAGTCTGCCCAGATTATAACTACCATAGTGATACTCCTTACTTCCCCTCTGGCTGAAGAGAGCTGCTGACATCACCTACATGAAGGACAACGAGAGGCAAAGGATGGAGCTCTCTCCTCATCCACAACAAATACATGTTCCCCGTACCGTCCATACCATGCTTTCATGGCCCGGATCTACAAGAGAAGAATTTGGCCGTTTGCACTTTCATTTGAGTGCTTTTGTTTGATCAATTGGTATCCTTTAAGTTACTGCACTTATTATTATTAATTTATCGTTTATATATTTTAATGTTATTAGGATATTATTTGACCACTGGGGTGTTGCATGTATGACCATGTGAACTCATGATTTTGTCCTGTAATGTTCCGTTTTAATTTAGAAATGTGTAAGTGTTTAGTTTCTCAGAATATTTGTTTAATTAGTTAATTTGTACAAGTACATATATGTTTCTTAGAACTGCCAAGAGGCCACGAGGGTGTAGATACAGTAGGACTTTTATTTTTAGATTGTAGTTCGCCTCAGAAGCGTTGTCGCTGGAGAATTATTCGTGACCAGAATCTCAATGTTCCCTACACCTGCAAACTTTTGAACACCCCTGGAGTCCCTATATGTTCATGAGTAATTCCTCCCAGCCCAAAGGCCCAAAGATGAGGAGAATGGCTTTGTTCTGCTGGTTATGAACAGGCCTGAACTACAGGCATGTTTTATACCTATTACTAAGAAGCTGTACTGTATAAATTGCGGATTGTTCAGCCCAAGCTGTCTCCTGTAGTTTAATAAGATCCAGGAATGGTTGGAGGGCTTGCTCATTGTCACTTATAATACACTGTAATGTAATGAATTCTATATCCTAGAGCCTAATTTGTATGACTGGTTTGTATTGTACATAGTTGATCCTGATGGAGCTGCTTCTGTATATGCCTTCATTCATTGTCTGTTAACCCAAAGCCTCTCTCTCTCTCTCTCTCTCTCTCTCTCTCTCTCTCTCTCTCTCTCTCTCTCTCTCTCTCTCTCTCTCTCTCTCTCTCTCTCTCTCTCTCTCTCTCTCTCTCTCTCTCTCTCTCTCTCTCTCTCTCTCTCTCTCTCTCTCTCTCTCTCTCTCTCTTTGTCTCTCTCTCTCTCTCTCTCCACCCCATTCCATATACGCTTGTTCTCGGTTCCTCGGACAAAGACACTGATGTTGCTGATGTAGATGTGAACTCCATGAAATCCATGCTCTTGTACAGGGGCTGTAAAACTGTCAAAAATATATATTAGAAGTACTTATCATCTGTATGATCATGTTTACTTTCAGGGGGAACAAGGGGATGGAGATGTACAAATGAATAAAATACTGAAAGTTTTATCAGGTGAAGTCTTTGTTATTGTGTGTTACTCAGAATGTTCTATGAAAATCATGTTTTTTTCTATATGCTTGCCTTAAAAGTTCCCCATTACTGAATGTACATACAATTTCATGAAAAACTAGTCCTAAAACTTGGTCAGAAGTAATATGCAGTTTATAGGGGTCATATGACATATAACATTTTCCTTCATCTTTTGAAATAATTGTTTTACTGTTAAAACAGTACGCTAATGAAATTTAAGTTATGACTGTGAAATAGTCAAGCTCAAAAGAAGAACTTTATACCCTTGTTGCCACACGGTTTGGTATAGTCTGCTGAGAAGGGGGATCTTTCATTTGCAGATCCAATATATCTCAGTGGCAGGAAGTGGAGATGGTGAGAGCGGCCGACCGATAGTGTGGGTTTCAGGAGCAGGGACTGCCACACTAAACTCCATTGCAGCAGTTAGGATCAGCGGTCCGCTGTAAAGTGATTAGGGCCTCCGGCGAACAATCCACTGAGTTTAGCTGGCTCACAACTTATCAGTAATTAAAGAGGGCGCTAGGTTTATGTCTTCATCGCCTGTCTACAGGGGTTTTAAAGACAGGCTCATTTTGGAGCTGTATGAAGTTTGCCTTAAATTTACTCTTTCTAATTATCCTAAAAGATGAGGTTTTGCACTATTAGGGTATCTATCTATCTATCTATCTATATCTATCTGTCTACTCCCTTCCTTCCTTCCTTCCTTCCTTATCTTTGGCTTTGCTGTATGTTGTTTAATATACAAAGTTAAGCATTAAAGCAGTATTTCAGTGCATCAAATAAACATATTTATGGTATTTTTATACTGCTTTATGATGTTTTACAGGCCTAAGTTGTTCTGCTGTGACTGAAAACCACTAGACTTATATATCTAATATACATACATTCACTTATTCACTAAACACACACACACACACACACACACACATATATATATATATATATATATATATATATATATATATATATATCTGTTACATCATTATATGTTTGGCTGGTTTCTCAAAACCTAATAAATTATAATGTTCTTAATCAACTTGTTTGGTCCATTGGTAGCTCCCCTCCTGCGCAGGAATGAGAGACAGAACGGCATTTCTCCCTCTGGTGGGTCAGAACACTTCGATCTCTATAACACAACCTGCAGCAGAATCATAATTAAGTGACAGAATAACCAAACACAGTATTTATTCAATTATGACGCCCACAGCCGCACCCGCCCCTTCCTTTGGCTGAGCCCGTTTCCGCCGCATGGAGGGGCCTGACTATCATGTGTATTTAACTCAGATGTTGCTCAATACAGATTATTCACTAAACACCTTCATGATAAATAGCTTTAATACCTCCAGATCAGATTTAGTAGCTTTCTTTCCCTGCTTAGCACTTCACAGTCATCCCAGGGGGGACAAAGCGTGCCTTAAAGTAAGGGAAATTTCCAACAATGGGTTTTGGTCTCCTGCCCAACATTAAGCCATCCCAGTCAATCCCATCCCACTCCGAGCTCTGCTTTTGCCTCTGCAGAATTTCTGTTTTAATCAGAAGCGGAATGGAAAAGGACCCTGTGTGCCTCTGGGATATTTTTCCATTAACCATTCTGACACATGACTGACTGTGGGGGATTATTGGTTTTTGAAGAACTATTAACAGCTGTACATTTGCATTTTAATACAGTTCTCCTCCACTACTAATGCAATTTTGGTTCGTAGCTTTGTTGCCGCCTTGTTCCTAGAGCAATTCAGGCTAACAGCAAAAAGGCCCTCCGGCTTTAATCATTTTAATTGCCATGAAAAATTGGTTTTCATTAATCACTCCTGAATCTCCACTACTGTGAGAGCGAGCGCACCATTACTGCTCCTCCTTAAAACTGTTACTCATCATTTCCTGAAAGTTTGCTACAGCGGTGGGCACATTTCCACCTCAGACTTCTAAATGGCTGGAGGGGGGCATTTCAGGACAGCGCTGGGATTTTTTGTTTATTAAATGTTCGGAAAGAACATGAAATATGGGCTATTAGGATAGAAGAATGTCTTTCATAAAAAAATGAATAGTCTTTTTTTCTACTAGATAAAACATTTTTGAGCACAATTTATGAATCTCCCCACTCCTAATGATGAATCAAAACACATTTTGTGGCTGAAAACACTTTCAGGGTTCTCTACCAAAATGCATCCCTTGCTTTCATTGCAGCACTGCGGGTCATCAATGTGAACTTTCTGTGCATTTACAGCTTATTCAGATGTAACATTTCCTTTGATTTTTGCGCAAGAAGGTGAGGGAGCGGCCCGGGCTGGGTCTGTGGAGGGATGGTAACCTTTGCTAAAGCACCTCCATTACCATTTCTGCATGCTGTCTGGATTCATCTCCCTCTCCAGCAGCCAGAAGGTTAGCACGCCACATTAGGCATTATGCATGAAGGTGTCATTTGAGAGATAATACAACATTTTCAAACACCACTGATATTTCCAGCTTTGTTTCAGTTACCTTCTGCTTCTTTGGACATTGTACTACACCTATAAAAGTGATCATTAATTACCAGACAATGTCACAGCACCATGTGAATCAGGGTTTTGAATTAGCTTGCAATTTGCTTCCTTGTGGAATCTTATTGGGTGTTTCAATTTTTAAACATTTCACCTGCACAAATTTCATTGTGCTATTATGCCCTACATTTCAGAAAACTTCTTCCCCAAACAAAAAAATGATTATTTATTAAAATTTGGCTGCAGAAACAAGTTGTTCTGCACTTCATGCTACTTTATGAAGTATTAGAGATTATTAATGTCTATATGTCAACATCCAGGCCTACATTTACACATCATCCAGTGGGCACTTAGTTCCAGAAATACAGATTAAAAAACTTTTAATGGAATGAAATGATAAAATTTAGGAGGTCAGAACCCAGATAGCAACATAGTGTCGGCCCAGATCCGGCCCACATCTGGTTCGTGTGGACTTCTCATTTGTAAATAAAACTTCAACACAGAATAAGTTGCTCTATTTTATTCACAATGAAACTATCTTTTATACTTTTATATACAGTATAGTATATACTTTTATATATACAAATATACTTTTATCTTTGATATTTACAGTAAATGTGCAAATTAATACATTATTTTATAATACTATTATTTTAGCTGCTAAATAAATGTCATTAAAATTTAAACATTTTAATTGTTATGGTAAGCTTGTAGAATAGGACTAAAATCCTATTTCAGTCTCGATTGCACCCTTCGCCAGCAGGGTGGCAATCTCTGCTCTCAAGATGGGGGCATTGCCACCGGCCAAAGTGGACCGGACTCTCCTGAAGCGGGGAGGAGACCGTGTGAACTGAATCGCATAGCCGAGCCTGACGGTCCGCGCGATCCAGCGGGACAGACGGGGAAGCTCTAACCAGGCTCCCAAGAACTGAACCAGCGGGATCATGCGAACGACAGGTGTCCCCCCGGAGGGGCAGCGAAGCGGAGTAACTGGCCCAGACGTGGACGGCATAGCGGTCCGGTGTGGGGGCACAGTTAGCAACCGCGCCCTGGCAGAGGGGGCCAGGGGAGGACCAGGCTGAACGGGCGGGGATGCCATATGCCCCAGGAGCCTCTGAAACTGTTTCAGTGGAACCGCACTCTTGCCCTCGAGTTGTCTCAGGCAAGTCAGCAGTGACTGCGAGCGCGCGCTCGTAAGCTGCGCGGACATGGCGACCGAGTCGATGTCCATACTGAGAAAAGAGATCCTCTGCATGGGGTTTGCTCTTCTCCCAGTTGACCCGAAGGCCCAGACGAGCTAGGTGCTGGAGCACTAGGTCCCTGTGTTCGCAAACCTGATCTCGAGAGTTAGCTAGGATCAGCCAGTCGTCGATATAACTCAGGACGCGAACCCCGTGTTCCCGAAGGGGAACAAGGGCAGCCTCGACGACCTTCATGAAGATGCGAGGAGACAGGGCCAGCCCGAAAGGGAGGACCGCGTCCTGGTATGCCTGCCCCTCGAACAAGGGCAGCCTCGAACAAGGGGAACAAGGGCAGCCTCGACGACCTTCATGAAGATGCGAGGAGACAGGGCCAGCCCGAAAGGGAGGACCGCGTCCTGGTATGCCTGCCCCTCGAAAGCAAACCCAGGTAAACGGGCGGGGTGGAAGCCGCGGAAGGGCGCCTTCGGCGGTGGGCAGACCGAGGGATCTGAGCGGACGGCGGGGCCGTCGGGACAGAACCAACGTCAGTCTGCTCATGGGCGGCTGAGAGCTGTTGGGCAAGCCCTCAACCGCACCGCCGAAGAGGCCGACCTGGGATATGGGAATGTCGGACAGACGGGTCCGCGCGACATCCAGCACATCAGACAGGTTCAGCCACAGAATGGTGAGCATCACCTGACCCAGGGAGCGTACGGCCACTTTCGTCGCTCGGAGATCAAGGTTAGTGGCGGCGCGCAGCTCAGTGAAGAGCCCTGGGTCAGTCCCGCCCTCGTGTAGGTCCATGAGCCTCTGGGTCAGGTAGACCAGCAGAATGTCCATGGCATGCAGTGAGGCGGCTGCCAGTCCCGTGGCGCTATAGGATCTCGCCACAAGCGTAGACGAAAAACTACAGGCCACGGACGGGTGCTTAGGACTGTGCCCAGAAGAAGCACTCTGAGGACACATAGCATCGCAACAGAGCGTTCAGCCGGGCGAACCCCAGTGTACCCATGGGCAGCGGCCCCATCGAGGGGAGGAAAGGTGGATGAGATCAGCGAGCGGTCCCTGATCTCATCATGCAGGTCTGGGAAGAATGGTATTGGGGTTTGCCGTGGACGAGGGTCGGCGGCCTTACCCAAAAACCAATCGTCCCGGGAAAGCATGGCCGTCATCTCCGGATCAGACTCGACGAGTCGTCACTTCCAGGAAAATCAAACCCACCTAGTGAAGCTGCTACAAACATAGTATCATCCTCTGTAGCTTCAAATGAAACACACGGGCCACCAGAGGGTAGACCCGTGGGAATCACCTGTTCACTAGCGGGCACCGTCATTAAAGAGGGGGGCTGGGGTCGCGGGCACATAGTCGGCGCCTTGTTCCAGACCGTAACCCTCAGGTCACCCTGGCCACCAGCCGAAGATCGGGGGGTGGATGAGGGGACTCTCACTCATGTGAGTTCACCGAGTCTCGACCTTAATGACGCGATGATCATGTTTCCACGGAGAAAACATGAGTCATCCACGAGCGCTGCTCTAGCATGATCAAGCCCAAACATACTAGACAACGCTCGTGCCCATCAGAGTCCGATACCAAGCTGCCGCACCATTCATTTTTTTTTTTTTTTTTTAAATGCACGGGCGAGCCGTCTTTAAAAAGACGTGCCGCGTGCGAGCTCTTTTAGTGAGAGAAAACTCAAGTGTTGAAGCACCCGGGGAGACACGCACCGACTAGCAGACCACTGCAACAGATCAGCAGGAAGCACGCGCTCGCCGTAGATCGCCGTCACACCAACACTCGAGGTACTCGTTTGTGAAGCTGACAATTCAGAGACGGCTTGTGGAGAGAAGAATAAACTTGGCTCCGAAGCGAAAACATAAATTGCTGTTGCGGACTTCCTCCTTTTATACCCACGAGGTGGGGCGGAGTTACGTCATGCAAATTCCGCAGACCCATGGCATTTCTTTGCCATTGGCTCGTTTTGTAATACTCGAAGTTGATAGGCTTTCTAAGCGAAACCCCATTCGTCGTCATCCGACGTAACTCGGAGTGACAACGAAAGGGAACTTATGTTGTCGGTTGTAATGTCCGTTCACACGACCGACAAGGTAAGAAATTAGACAATGTATTGTCTTTCTTTAGCTTTCCTGCCTGGAGCCAGAATCAAGGATGTGACAGAGAGACACCGGATATCAGCCGTAAGATGTACAGACATCAATTTTCCCAGCATCCCAAGATCGTTAAAAGTGTGTTCCAGACATTTTTATTCAGGTGAGTGTCAAAGTATTAGGGACATTCTACCAGAAACGTACAATTCCACTTCTAAATATCTTGGAGAAAAATAGATTTTATTCTTTAATCTGAGCATTAAGTCATATGGAAGACACTTTAAACTTTGGGAAACGCATATCGTGCCATCTTAGCATGTTTTTATATTTGAATAAAATACATTTTTAAAAGCGTTTTACTCCTAAATTGTCAGGCCCTGTCACAGACAAATTTGTATATGTTAGAATGGTTTTCTAATGAATTAGTTTGACACAAATAGTATTTTCTTATTGATTACATGTCCCTGATTGTATCTAACATGGTATTATACTTTCTATAAGAAATATGAGCAATGTTCAGGTCAAATGTAGTGAATGGAAAGTCCAGAATAACCGCCAGTCACTTGTATAGTTGTAAAAAAACACTACTTTAACATAGGAGATTTTACAAACACATAATGGTGGGTATATACCACCACCTTTACCTACACAGTTAAAAAAATGAAGTAATATTATCTCAAATATAAAAATTTTATATCATAATATTTAATGTGACAGGACTGACTGTGGCATGACAGGGCTGACGGTGTTGTGACAGGACTGACATTTAGGACAAGATTTGTTTGTGTTCTTTAACTAAGTATTGGTAAACATTCCTATTTTAATTTCTTATGATTTTAATGTTAAATAAGGTGTGATTTCTTTAATATGCATCTTAAAATGTATTTTCTATATTGTTTAAAAAGGAATTGTTTCACTGCAGTAGTTTTTTTGTTTGTTCTGTATTTATTTATTGATGTCTTCTTGAAGGTAAACCAGCAAATGAAATGGATGAGTCCAATCCTGACTGGGCTCCAACACTGCACCTGGGACACTCTGAAGTGCGTACTACCGAGTCAGACCGGTATTCTCGTCAATTACAACGACAGCAAATGACCGTGCCAGTAGCAGGAGATGACGGGGAATCCCAAATGCAGGGAGAAACCACTGCAGAAGAAAAAATAAAACAGGTGGGAGCAGCACAAGAAAAGGAAGGTGATGACCAGGCAGAGGCAAAAGTGGCAGCAGATGCGGGAGGTGGTGACCAGGCAGAGGTGGGAGCTGTAGAAGATAAATGTGGAGAATGGGCGGATGTGGAAGCCGCAGAGGATGAGGAAGGTGGAAACCAGGCAGAAGATGAACTAACAGTTAAGAGACAAAGAAAAGAATGTCAGTTCTGTGAGCGCAACAGTGCAGAAATCAAGTGTCTGTTGCAGGAGAACAGGGAGCTTAGGTGTGAGCTGAACAAGAGAAAGATGGATGAGGACTTCTTAAAGGGTAACACAAATAAGATCAGGTACTACACAGGAATTCCATGCTTTGCCATTTTATTGTCATTGTTCACCAATGTTAAGGCTTTCCTGCCAGTTACCAAAAAGTTGTCATCCTTTCAAATGCTTTTGTTGACACTCATATGGCTGAGGCTTGATCTTCCTGTACAGCATCTTGCCCATCTCTTTAATGTTTCACGTACTCTTTCCACTGCCTTTATTGACACCATAGATGTTTTGAATGCACGGCTTAATCCATTGGTGTGCTGGCCAGAGAGGCATTGCTTACAGGCTACAATGCCACATCAATTTTTGGAAACTTTTGGGAAACGTGTTGATAGTCGACTGCTTTGAAATACGTACAGAAAGGCCATCAAATCTAAAGGCACGGACACAGGCCTTTTCTCATTACAAAGGTACACACACCATGCAATACCTCATTGGTATTACACCACAAGGTGCCATATCATTTATTTCCAAGGGATGGGGTGGGCGTTTTTAAGTTTTTAACAAACTGTTACCTGGTGACATAGTGCTAGCTGATCAAGGCTTCGATATCAAGGATATGTTTATGTTTTCAAATATGAACATAACTGCTTCAAAATGTGTGTTTTCTTGTGGTTGTTTGTAATTTACATTGTAGAAGTCAAGTATTAGTCAAGTTGTGTTTACCACAGGCTTTATTTTTTCATAAATTGAAACCCCCCATAAGAAAATCCAAAGGGAACCAATAGTGAATTAGTCTTCTGGGTTTTAATGTCATATCTGCACCACTCTATTACATTTGTGGTGAATAGTAATACATTGATTTTTTTTCATATTTTTAAGTTTGGGTTTGTAAAAAACACAAAGTAACTTTTTAGGAGGACTTGAATGCACCATAATAGTCTAGTGGAAGTTTGGTCAAGTCACTTAAAGCACCTTAGTGCTTTAGACCAGGAAAGTCAAAAAGTCAAAGCTTTTGCAAAGAAACTCAGACATTTTTTTCTGTCTAAATTTTTACCAGTCTACACACATCAACAACTTACTGTAAAACAAATCCTTACTGAGGGGAGAAATTCAGCACTTGAAAAGTGGATGGACATTGTTTTCACGGATTGCTGATCCCTTATGCAGAAATGAACAATGCCTGTTTTCCACATGGCTGCAATTGTCTTTTTCTCAGCTCGTTCTCTAGATTAGATTTAATGAAGGGGTCCATAGGGGAAAAGACCACTTCACTCTAAACTACAGTCTGATCGAAAAAGGAAATTGTGGAGATTTCACATTTCACAAGGTTATGTGAAACCCAGCAGCACATCTTTGAAGAAAAGTCAGGTAATATAATTTAAAATATCATGTACAGTAAATTACCTGTAATTATACTTGTAGACAGATAATGCTTGTACATTAATTTAGGTCCACACAATAGAATCATCCAATAATACATTCCTTGTGTGAAATGCATGTAAGGGCACACATTGTTTGCTATATTAAATGTCACATTGATTATGTTATGGACTTGAGCATGATATAGTAGCAGAGCAGTGAGAGTAGCTAACTATTTTAAAAAGAAAAATATATATAGTTTTTTCCAGTAACAAGCCACTTTTTCCTACAAGTTTTTGACACTGAATTGGACATTCAGCTTTACTTTTTATACTACTATTAAATTAAATGCTTCTATTTGTCAAAATCGTATAGTTTGGAAAGCTACTGTTTCAAAGCAGCTTCAACGTTCAGCAAAAATCTCTAAATTCTCAAATAAACACCTTTACAACCAAGAATACACCATAATAATATAACCTAAAATGTTACTTGACCTCTATGTCCATCTTAGAAAGTATAGCGCAACATTACAGTTAAGTGAGCAGGGCCGTCTGAATTATTTAGAAAGAATATGATGATGTATTACAATGTGTGTGTGTGATAGAGAGAGAGAAATATACAGTCTAGTTATCATCATTCACCCTCACCGTAAGTAAACATACATATTAATGAAACAACATCACTCAACAAAGCCCTTTTGTACCTGGGCTTGTCAAGTTTGTCACTGATAATCAAAGCAAGGTGAGTCTGGCATTGAGATGTATCGAAGAGAGGGAAAGAAAGAAAGAAAGAAAGAAAGAAAGAAAGAAAGAAAGAAAGAAAGAAAGAAAGAAAGAAAGAAAGAAAGAAAGAAAGAAAGAGTGAGGGGGGCGTGCAGTATAGTATGGGTAAAAGCACTGTTTGGATTTGCAGCACCATCCTAAACCCACCCTTAATAAGATTAATGTAGCCCCCAGCCACACTGTTCCGCCTGGCAGAAGATCAATCGAAAAAAGGCAAGAGCGTATTAAAAGGATTATAGATTAGCAATTAGATGTCTTTTGACTGGGGGAAAAAGATACTCAATGAGGTGAAATATGGCTCTATATTTTTCACCTTAGTCTAAGTCAGCATTTCAGAGGTAAAGGAGGCATTACTGAGAGAGCAACAGTAAAAGAGAAGGAGATTGGCTGGGGAAGATGCTGAAGAGAGGAAATGACAGGATAGCTTTTTCCTGGTGATCTGATTGTCATAGGTGATCTCTCGTAGGTGCAGCTAAGTCAGACCGAATCAATGCAGGGCTGAAGATGTGCATTTATTTGAGCTGCTATGAGCATATTCATTACCATATTAACTATATACAGTATATTTGTTTCTACTTTAAATCTGATCCAGGCCCTGTCAATCATTTCAGTGTAATCACACATGATGGACCTTCTCATGCTGAAACACATCCAGCAACTTATTTGAGGTTGTTGTGCCTTTTTTCCCCATTTGTTGATTTCACAAAATACAGCTCTAGTCAACTCCTGAGGTGGGAAGTTTACTGTGTCCAAAGCATATTGATTTATGGCCCACCTCACCCCCCTGTTTTACTAGTGCTGTAGAATGCAGTGTGCAGTGTGCAAGTATGTCCACTAACAAATGGACTACTTCATTGGTTGTGACAGCTCCATTGGGTTTGATGGACGGGAACTAATTTCTCCATCATACGCAAATAAAAACAAAAAGAATGGAACTGCATAAGTTGCTTATTAGAGCCAGGTGTTGAGCAAACCCTATAAATGCTAATACTCCCTGTGTTCCCGCCTGCTGCTTTCGACTCTTTTGGTGAGAAAACCGAACTTTTGCAAATTTCTTGTGCCGTTTCTAGTGGGGCAAGAGGCAAAATAACCAGTGCACTTAAGATTCAATTAAAGATAAATGGATTTGTTGGCTGTCTAATTTTAATTATAGTGCTACAAAGAGTGCAATTTCTGAATTATCTCTGCCTGAGTTAAATTAAGCTAGATTATAATATTATGTTTGGTATAAACATTGATAACATAATGAGATACAATCTAATTAATGTTCCCCTTTAAAGCCCTCTTTTTTAACTTTCATGTGCATAAAACAACTAAATAATGGTTTATCAAAGCAATATAGTTAACACACGCATGGGCTAAGCTACAATATAAAACAAAAAGAAACATGCAAAAGCAACATGCCACAAACAAACATAAGGCAACACACAGGCCTACATGCTGTAGCTGTACTTTATCAGTCACCTCTGCTCCAGTTACCAGGGAGAAAATCTTGGGTGCGTAACCCACGTCTGACATCAGATGACCAACGGAGGTTTAGAGGTAGTTTAGAAAAGTGTGTCTGGTCATTTATACTGAAAACCCAGAGGAAAAAACATTTGATAGGTTGCTCTCAGGACAGGAAGTGCATTATCAGAATTTTATTTTAAAAGTGCACTTTTATTTAGGGAAGGTTTTACTCCTGCTCAGAGTATGTTCTTTCGTAGGTTGCAAATTGAGACTTTATGGAGATATTTGCTGAGCATTAACTTTGTCTCAGATGTCTTAAAATGCTTTAGGATAAATGAAGATACGCAATGTTGACATACAGCAAGAGTAATCACTTTATTTTTTAACGTGGAAGTAAGCTATTTTCTGTGCATGTGTGGAGACATCCACACATGCATCCACATGCATCCACATCCATCCATAATTTGAAACATCATGACAACATATGTATGATAACATGCATTACTTCAATGACATTTTAAACTTTTATTTTTTAAGTTGTATGAGATTCAGCTCATTTTTTAAAGTCAGTTTAAAGTCATTTAAGTTGAAATGACAAACATCAAAGTTGATTGTGCTTAAAAATTGAAGGTAGTAATTTTTTTAATATAGTGAATAAGGTGAATGGGTGATTAAAAGTAATCTGAACAGCATATGTTTGAGCTCAGACTGAATTTTGAGTGGACTTTTGAGCGCAGGTGTTAGTATCTTGATATTTGGGCAATTTTGAGCATAGAGTGAGACATTGTTGAATTCTCTTCTGGAACTCTAGAAGAGACGCATTTGAAATGACTGGTATCTGAGAACCAGGAGAGTAAAGTAAAAGTCAATTTTTTTCTATCTATTTAATCGTATTGCAAGAAACAGTTGAGATATTAAAGGGTTAGTTCACCCAAAAATGACTCGCCCTCATGTCGTTCCAAACCCGTAAGACTTTCATTCATCTTTGGAACACAAATGAAGATCTATTTAATGAAATCTGAGAGCTTTTTATCCCTCCATTGACAGCTACGCAACTACCACTTTCAAGCCCTAGAAAGATACTAAAGACATCATAAAAGAAATCCATGTGACTCCAGTGGTTTAACCTAAATTTTATGAAGCTATACGCAAGTGCTTTGTTTGTGCAAAAAAACTAATTTTTACAATTTTATTTACAAAATATTAATCTCCACCACGATGCATGCGTGTTGTGTTGACGCGAGAGCAGTCGTTGTTGCGTGTACGCGCGTTGGAAAGTAATATTTTGTAAATAAAGTGGTAAATTATTTGGGTGTTTTTGCGCAAACAAAGCACTTGCGTCGTTTCATTATTTTATTTTTCCATTGATGCCCATTCAAAACTAGTGGTGTATTTTGATAATAATAATTTGTTACATTTATATAGCGCTTCTCTGGGTACTCAAAGCGCTTTACATAGAAGGGGGAATCTCCTCAACCACCACCAATGTGCAGCATCCACCTGGATGATGCGACGGCAGCCATATTGCGCCAGAACGCCCACCACACACCAGCTTATTGGTGGAGAGGAGACAGAGTGATGAAGCCAATCAGTATATATGGGGATGATTAAGAGGCCATGATGGACAGAGGCCAAGGGGCAAATTTGGCCCGGATGCCGGGGTATTTTGATGAAATATGCAAGCAAATATTGCTGCAAGCAATATATAAATCTTATGTATTTGATTATATTATAGTAGATGTGTTGTTAGTTAACTGAATCACAGTTTTGGAAGACAATTATAGATCAAAGAGATCTCTAATCTGATTTTTACTTGATGGCTAATGATATTTAAGTCCAGGTGGCAATGATACAGTATTTTGTCAGTGATGAAGAAATACATGTTTTAATCTAATTTACACATCAGTCTAAATGATAATATTAACATTGTGATATTAACTGAAGCTTTCTTTTTCAATACCCTGAAGAGCTGACAGGCTCTATACAGTGTCTGTGCAGCTCAAGCGATACTGTAAGTATGTCCTTTTCTCCTCTCTTTCATCGAGTGGCCAGCTTCATCAGTGAATCCCAACAAAATCCCTGCATGCATAATGGCGGCTGTCAGCCTGGCTGTAAAGGAGACCATGAAGAACTTCCTCTAGAGTGATCATTATCATGTGTAAACCCTTGTACTTAGCCCTGTCACCTGTAATTAGCATCAGTGGAGAACAGCCGTGGACTTGACACATTGTTCTATGACAACCCATCAAAGCGTCTCTCTCTCTCTGTGCCTCCCTCTGTCGTTCGATGAGGGGACAGTTAACTCTGAGAGGAGATGTTTGGTAACTGATACTTCTGAGGCCCCAAAATGGATATTTTTCATCCACACCTCTCACTTGGCATTTTATTTACAATGTGTTTGATGGCAATGGACTGTCAGCTGTGTCAGTTAGTTACTTAAAGATTGATTTCCTCTATCTAGAAACATTTTCTATTGGATTCTGACACTTAATTGTCAAAGATTGATCTGCTGTAATTACTGAATCAGAGGTTATGACTAGAGCAGAAGATTTCCCCAATGATTTCAGTGGATTCAACTTCTATGGCCTCTTTATTTTCTAATTTAGTGATAATTTGGTTATCCATAGCAATTTATAGCTCACCTCTTTTAGCAACAATGAAGTTAAGTCCAATTTTTTGAAGATAACTCTTTCCCCGCCAGTGTGTTTTTAAAAAGTTGCCAGCCACCGCCAGCATTTTTGATCATTTTCACTTGAATGTGGGTAAGTTTTATAAAATAAAGCAACATTTTGAGCAAAAAGCTGAGAAAAACACGTTGTTGTCAAAGACTACGTCTAGATTGGGGTTCAGAATGATAATCAAAACATGAAGTAGATCGAGTCCATCAACACTCCTAATGCTTGCACAGTCCTATACCTCGTCATGGGTCGACATTTCATTCGGTAACATTAAGCAGTTTTGATTTATATGTTTTTTTATTTTACATATGCATCTGCTTATATGCTATTGCTTGTTTCTGCTTCTTTTTCACCTGTTTTGATTCGGAGATGCTGACCTCTTTCAGAAGATGAGTCAACAGCGCCCCTTACTGTATAACAGTAAAAACACGAAAAGTCTGACATTTATGTCAATGGCAGGGAGAGAGTTCAAATGTTACAAAAAATTCTCATAACATACAAATAATTTGACTGTGTAATGTATTCCACTGGAGGCATGTGTAGATGAGAACCCAAGGGCAGTTTTTTTTTACAAAACGTGATCAAACACAAAACAAAGGCATGGCGGGGCATGAAACTCAAAGCAGAAGCAGAAACACAAACCTGAACATGACACTTGCCACAGTGTTACAGGGAAACAATACTTGAACACAGGGGCGTAGCCATCATTTCAAAAGTGAGGGGGACAGAATGTCAAGTGTAATACCATTTTTTTTTCAGACTTTTATTGACAGGTTAATTGGCTTAATATGCTATTTATTTTTAAAGCAATAAAACAGAAAGAAAGAAATGCAGATGTTCAGTACTTTATATTGCACATGCAGGGTTTTTCCTGGCTTAAAACGAGGCGGAGGTGGTAAAATCCTGATCATGTATTTTAATTAGATAATAACATTTTTATTTTTCGTAGACCATCATATAGCCTACTGTGTTTCCCACAGTATTTTTGTAGGTGGATCTCGGAACTTCTAGTGGGGTCCGGGGGCATGCCCCCCCGGAAGAAAATTTTGTACATTTTAAAGATAAATTCATTAATCTGGTGCACTTTGAGTCCCCCGAATCCACTGTTAAAAATAAATAATCCACTCGTCAACCGCCAAACATATGATATTCTCTGATTTAGATATATGATCATCGCATTACAATTATTCAAATTGTAAGTGTTACGGTTAAGCATGATAATATGGTTAAATATCACACTGAAGTAGGCTGATTTAAAAATAACGTTTACTTAAAATAAAAGTTCTTCTTTTGGCAAAATAACATTTCCTTAATAGCCTAAAGTCTGTCTTACTAAACTAAAACTTTCCAATTGAAAACCTTAAAACGTCAAGCTTTTAAAACTACTTCAAACTTACTAGTAAGGGCTTTGATAACATATCTGTGAAAATAAAAGACATTACGAATAAAAAAAGATTGAAAATAGTGCACGTTTGTGCTGGTATAGTGAATATTTTCAATTTACAACAAACCTTGTTAATTATTCAACAAGAGAAATAGGCAGAGTTATTCATCACTGTGCAACACAATTCGGATACCACATGAAAACTTACTTACAGTGCTTGACTTTTTCGTGAAAAAGGAGTGAAGAGTTTTTTTTGCCGTTTTGAACTCTATGAAACTGATGGATTCGGCGCGGGTGCGAGCATGGGCGTGTCGTAAACTAACGCACGAGTGACTGATTACCATGGAAGCGTGAAAGTCACGTATGTAGATAGACTATCCTTGACTCTTTGGATTTTAAATCTCGATGTAGGGCAGGCTATACACACCCGCGGAAACCTCAGCTTGTCATAGACAAATTTGCCCTATGAAAAAGTGCGGGGGACGAATTTACATTTTATAAAAAAGTGGGGGGGACACGTCCCCCCCGTCCCCCGCATAATCTACGCCCATGCTTGAACAGGACACATGGGGTGCTTCTCAATATCCCTCCTCGTCTCCTCGCTCCTCTGTCCTCCATCCTATGACCCGGAAACCAATCAAGCACAGCCATCTTGAAGGACATCTCAATTCTCTAATTGCACCGCGAGGAGTCGAGGATCGAGGAGTGAGGAGGCTTTCAGAGGAGTTATGAGCGAGGATACACAGGTGTATCCTATGCGGAAGTGTTTTATTGACTAAACGTGACACACGTATACATTCTCCTCCCCCTTCACATCGGTCACAATCTTTTTAATTTAAAGTTTACCTTTGCAGTTTATATAAACCAGACATCTCACATATTTCAACAGGGTATCTTGCTTTATTATTATTCATTATGAATTTCTTAAATAAACAAACTTCAACAACATAAGGGCAGATCCTTTGAGCGCTGCTGATGACGCTGTGAAGTGATGCTCGAGTGATCAAGTATTCCAATGTATAAAAAAAGCTTTCCTTCGATTCCTCCATCCTCATTTTCTTTCCTTGCGTCCTTCCCTCACAACCTACAGGGGGAGGAGCTGAGGCGCTAGGAAAGGAAGCGAGGAAAGGAAACGAGGATGCACAAATAAGAAATGAGAAGCACTCATGGCAAACATGAGGGCTTAAATACACAAGACTAATGACTAAACAAGGGACACCTGTGAACAATGAACCAATGACAACATGACTCATCAGACAAGGGAACACATGGCAGGATCACATGACTTTGAACAGGGGATCACATGACAGACATGAAACATGACAAAGACCAAATCGTGACAGACTGATCTTTCTAAATTAAGTTTACTTACTAATACTTTTTTTCATGGCTAAAAATATATATATATTTAAAACAAATATTTTTTTTTTCAGGAAATTCTCCTTGCCACAAAAATGTTAAAAACACCGCCAGGTTGTAATGTGAACAAAAGAAAGCTATTTATTAGTTTATTTAAAGTCATCCCTTTATTATTGAAGTCGTGGAAAGTGAAGAAAATAGTTTTTTGCCCTGAGGCAACATCATATCACTGAAGGCTAAGACATTTTAAAAGAGTACACAACATTTTAACAGCTGATATTTAATGAATTTTTCATTGTGTAGTTATTATATTGCAGATTTGCAGTGTTAACACTTGTTAAATGTTAACTGGCATTAACTTCTCTCCAAAAAAATGGTTCCCTTTCGAGAGGTCTCTCCTATTGCGTAAGTAGCTTACGCTATGGGAAAACTCCTTTTCTCGAGAATATTGCAGTCTTTATGTAAAACGCATTGCGGCTGCACAGCTGACAGCAATGAACGAAGGAGCTCGGTCATTAGCTGTGCTGCGGCAACTTGCTCGAACCAATGACGGGGCGACTCTGAATGCGCGACCAATGAGCGCGCTTCGTGCCCGCGCGCGTCAGAGCCCGCCAAGATGGGCGTGGCCAAGAGCTAAATATTGGGCACCCCGTCATGATAGTTCTTTAGATTTAATCTCCTTCAGCGAACACCTTCTTCGCTGGATCCTCCGGATTATTGGAAGCCTTCGCCGCCGTGGAAAAGCATACCAGCGGGATTGCTACGAGGACGTCGGCACCTTCAGCCACCTTCAAGCACCTCCTACTGAGCCATCCGGCACGCCATATACGCAAGTATTTTACATCTGTCCGCCCCGCGACATTTGTGAAAGAGCAATTTTCCAATAAGGCGTTGTTTCAAATGCCTTCCTGCGCGTCGTGCAGAGACCTTCTCCCGGACGGGGATCGTCACATCATCTGCGCTCGCTGCCTGGGCCGGGACCACGCAGAAGCTGCATTGACCAAGGGCGAATGCCCGGAATGTGATGACCTGGGTCTCTCCGCACTACGGGCTCGCCTCGCCGCTTTCGCCGTGAGCGAGCCCATCGCCACCCCTCTGTTTGAGCCGCGCACTAAGAAAAAGCGCCGCTCACAGAGGCTTCCTGAACCTGAGCTCAGTGACGTCAGGCCGAGCCAGTCTCCGCGTGCTTCACCGCCGCTCTTGCCTTCCCCACCGCCGGTTCAGTTCACCCAGCCGGACCCACACCCCTCTAGCAGAGCGGTGGGCCTTGTGACTTTCGGTGCGTCCGAGGACGATGGGGGAATGGACGACAGCTTGTCCATCGACGCTGCATCGGACGACTGGCCGGGCTCCACTCTCGACCCCGCCCCGTCGACGCTAGCTAGCACGAGCGGGGGCTCCACTATGGATACTGAGATTATCCGTGTCCTCTCTAAGGCCGTGGAAGACCTCGGGCTCGATTGGTCTTCTCCCGAAGAACCAACCCGGAGCCGACTGGATGAGTGGTTTCTGCAGGGGCGCCAGCAGGCCCCTCGGCAAAGGCCTTCTCCCTTCTTCCCGGAAGTTCACGACGAACTCACCAAGTCGTGGAAAGCCCCCCACTCTGCGCGCCTAAAGCCTTCTTTTTCTTCTTCGCTCTCCTCAGTGGACGGCGCGAAGGAAAGAGGCTACGAGGGAACGACGCCCCTCGAGGAGGCCGTGGCCAATCATCTCTGCCCGCCCTCCACCACCGGATGGAAAGCCAAAGCTTCCCACCCCTCGAAGCCCTGCCACACTACCTCTGCTCTCGCCGGTCGCGCCTACGCCGCCGCCGGCCAAGCTGCATCAGCGCTTCACTCAATGGCGGTACTTCAAGTGTTCCAAGCCAAGCTTCTCCGCTCTATGGACGAGTCTGGCCCCGAACCCGAAGCCTTCAGGGACCTACGCAGCGCGACTGATATAGCTCTGCGAGCTACGAAGGCCACTGCCCAGTCCATCGGCCGTGCTATGGCTAATTTGACTGTTCTCGAGCGCCATCTGTGGCTGACTCTGACTGAAATGAAGGACGCGGATAAGGCGCCATTTCTCGATGCGCCTATCTCCACCAGCGGGCTGTTTGGACCGGCGGTTAAAGGTTTCGCCGAACGCTTCACTGAGGCCCAGAACGCTTCACAAGCTATGCGTCATTTCCTGCCAAAGCGCTCCAGCTCATCGCAGAGCAGACAGAGACCGCCACAGCCGCAGCGGGCTAAAACAGCTCCCACCGCCTCTCAGCCCGCGCCTCAGGCTGACGCTCGACACCGCTCGCGCTCTCACAACCACAAGCCGCCTCCTGAGCGACGGGGTCCTCGGCCCAAGATTGTGCTGAACCCTGAGCCTCGAAAGCCGTCCTAGCCACAGAAATGAGAAGAGAGAGTGCGTGTCTCGCAAAAGCCGGACCACTCTCTCTGCAAAAGCTCAAACATTACCCAGTCCCCTTACAGGCGGCTGGATATGTCCATACAGCAGTCAATGGGCCAGTCACAGAGCTCGCTCACCTGCAAACAAACGCCGTTTTTACGGCAACGCACAGAAAACACAAAAAGAGTCTTTTTCTGCCTGCATCACTAAGGGTTCACATGTCCACAAAGTGTGTATTCCCAGATACTGTCAAAACAGTGCCAAATTCATTCCCAGCTCAGGCTGTGCTTCCCATGAATGTAGATCACGTGCCTACGGTCATGTACGCACCACTACACACAAGCACTGTTCACACAGTTATAAATTCATCCCCAGTAAAAGCGGGAAACATTATAAAAGTGACGCGTGTGCCTACCACTGTTTATGCACCCCCACTTATAAACACTGCCCTTACAGTGTCAAACACAACCTCAGCTCAGGCTGCGAGTTTTACAAACACAGCGCGCGCTGTTGTAATCACACACGCGCCCATTCACTCAGCTGCTCAGCGCACGCCCGCGCCTGCGTGCCGCTGCGTGTACAGTTATGGGCTGAATACAGGCTAGGGGCGGGCCGCTGTGACGTAGGGACCCGGCCAGCGGCCCGCCCCTAGCCTGTATTCAGCCCATAACTGTACACGCAGCGGCATGGGAAAACATTACAGATATGCCGAAATGGGTATTGAATATAGTAAAGCACGGATACTCGCTCCAGTTCGCTCGCAGACCACCACGTTTTACGACTGTGGTCGAGACGAAAGTGAGAAAAGAGTGTTCACATGTTCTATGCACCGAGGTGCGCAAACTAATAGAAAAGGGCGCTGTGGAAACTGTTTCCTCTCAGACACCTGAACAAAGCTCTAATGATTCGCTCGTTCAGAATGTTAACAACCAAGCATATCCTCGCCCAAGTGCGCTCAGGAGATTGGTTTCTCTCAGTGGATCTGAAAGATGCTTACTTTCACATTCCAATAGCGCCTCATCACAGGCCGTTTCTGAGATTCGCTTTCGAGGGACAGTCATACCAGTACACAGTACTCCCGTTCGGCCTGTCCCTGGCTCCCCGTACATTCACGAAATGAATGAACATCATTCAGGGCGGGCGCGCGCGCCCCCGTCAAATGGTTTCAGAGGATGCTCGGTCTCATGGCCTCAGCATCGGCCGTACTCCAGCTAGGATTGTTGCATATGCGCCCTCTCCAACGCTGGCTCAAGAGCCGCGTCCCTACTCACGCGTGGCGTTCGGGCCACTTTTTAATCAGAGCGAACCACGGCTGTATAAAAGCCCTGACGCACTGGAAAGCCGCCGACTGGTACCAGTCAGGCGTGAGTCTGGGTGTGAACACAAGGAGAAAGATTATAACGACAGATGCCTCCAAAATAGGTTGGGGGGCCCTTTACGAGGGCAGGCCTGTCTCGGGCTTTTGGTCAAACCCGGAGAAGCGCCTACACAAACTGTCTGGAAATGAAAGCGGTCGCTTTGGCTCTCAGAGCCCTGCTCCCACATCTAAAAAACGAACACGTCCTGGTCCGAACGGACAACATGACGGTAGTGTCGTACATAAATCGCCAGGGTGGACTCAGATCGAGCTCCATGCATTCAATGGCCAGGAGACTCATTTTATGGTCCCAGCACAACTTGCGCTCGCTGAGAGCAGCGCATGTGCCAGGCGCCCTGAACCAGGGGGCAGACATGCTATCCAGAGACAAGATTCTCCCAGGAGAATGGGCTCTCAACTCGCTGACGATTCAGTGGTTATGGAAAACCTTTGGCAAAGCGGAGATCGACCTCTTCGCCTCCAAGGAGAACGCGCACTGCTCTCTTTTCTTCACGAAAAGCACGGACGCGCTCGCCCAGAGCTGGCCGAGCCGCCCCTTATATGCCTTTCCCCCGATCGCGATGCTGCCACAGGTCATCAGTCGGGTCAGAGAGGAGGAAAACGCAGTGCTGCTGATAGCCCCACTCTGGAAGAACCAAACATGGTTTTCAGATCTGATGCAAATGCAATCTGCACCACGGCCGATTCCACTGACACCAGACCTCCTCAGTCAGGCCAGCGGGATGATATTTCATCCCCGCCCCGATCTGTGGGCCCTTCATGCATGGCCCCTCAACGGGTTCCCAGGAACCTCGCGAGCGGAGCACTAAAAACCATCGCTGAGGCGCGGGCGCCCTCCACGAGACGCTTATATGCCCAGAAATGGAAAGTGTTCAGTGACTGGTGTAATACCAAGGGCCTGAACCCTGTAACATGCGAGATTACGAGTGTACTCGTTTTCCTACAAGGGCTTCTGGAGGCGGGCCGCACCCCCTCCACGCTCAAAGTATATGTGGCTGCCATCACAGCATCACACGACCTTGTAATGGAACGTCCATTGGGAAGAGACGACCTAATTATTCGTTTCCTAAGGGGCGCCAGGAGGATGAACCCTTCACGCCCCCCCTCAGTGCCGATCTGGGACCTAGCTACGGTCCTAGACGCTCTTAAAGGGCCCCCGTTCGAACCACTCCGAACCGTGCACCTTAAACAGCTCTCACTGAAGACGGCGCTCTTGCTGGCACTCGCCTCGGTCAAGAGAGTGGGCGACCTGCACGCGCTTTCAACAAGCGCTGCCTGCCTAGAATTCGGAACATGGGTATATTCCTAAAGTGCTCACCACTCCCTTCAGAGCACAGGTTATCTCCCTAACTGCGCTTTCGTCTCCAGCAGACGAACACGACGCTAATCTACTCTGCCCCGTTAGGGCTCTCAGAGTGTATTTGGAGCGTTCTGCCCTATTCAGACAGACAGAACAACTGTTTGTATGCTTTGGCGGCCGTACGAAAGGTTCCGCCGTTTCAAAGCAGAGAATCTCTCACTGGATATTCGAAGCTATAGCGCTGGCTTATGAAGCTAAGGGACTTCAATGCCCCTGGGGAGTCAAAGCACACTCCACCAGGAGTGTGGCTTCTTCCTGGGCATGGTCGAGCGGGATACCGATCGAGGATATTTGTGCGGCGGCAGGCTGGGCCTCACCGTCCACATTTATCAGGTTCTACAACCTACAGGTCCCGACATTGCATTCCAATGTGCTATCAGCATAATGCTAGTTGAACTGCGAGTTCGTATCTAGAATATGTATGTGCTTGTGTCACACTGAGCGCCTTCTAGCCGCTCTGTATTTTTTTCCCACATATAAAGCTCGCCTCTGCCGGCTAGTTGGATGATAACTTTGCTTTTCAGCTTAGGCACCTGCCTCTGGCTATTATAAGGCGAAGTTCAGCACGCACGGCGTTTTGCATGGTGTTCCCATAGCGTAAGCTACTTACGCAATAGGAGAGACCTCTCGAAAGGGAACGACTTGGTTACTAACGTAACCTCGGTTCCCTGAGAGGAGGGAACGAGTATTGCGTAAGCTGCCGTGCTTGTGCTTGGTTAGTTCGCTTCAGTCGTTTTAACCTAAAGAACTCTCATGACGGGGCGCCCAATATATAGCTCTTGGCCACGCCCATCTTGGCGGGCTCTGACGCGCGCAGGCGCGAAGCGCGCTCATTGGTCGCGCATTCAGAGTCGCCCCGTCATTGGTTCGAGCAAGTTGCCGCAGCACAGCCAATGACCGAGCTCCTTCGTTCATTGCTGTCAGCTGTGCAGCCGCAATGCGTTTTACATAAAGACTTCAATATTCTCGAGAAAAGGAGTTTTCCCATAGCGTAAGCTACTTACGCAATACTCGTTCCCTCCTCTCAGGGAACCGAGGTTACGTTAGTAACCGAGTCGATTTGCATGCAGACCCAGTAATGCCATTTTTTCTTGTTTTGTTATTTGGGGCAGCATTTGTGTTACTTCAGGGGTAGATTTCATTATTGTAGTGACTTGTGGACATTAAAATCCAATGAAAAGCAGAAGGGAGAACATTAGTTTATTAAAATGTTGCTCCACTGGCGGCACCGTAATGGCTTCACTGCTTCATTTTTTTAGCAGATAACGATATAATGCCTTTCTACCTATTTATGCCTGAAGGAGACGTTTTTGCATAATGAAAACATTTCATCTGCTTTGCTTTTCCTTGAGCTGTCTCACAGGAGACAGAAGTCTGTGTGCAATATCAGTATGGCCAGGTAACTATATGGCCACAGCAGTTGTAATTCCAAAGGTTCATTAAGCTTCCACAGTCTCTGTGGTTATGGGATGTTTTACATTAAGGAAATTTATACTTTCTGAAAATTAATACAATTTGCTGGAGAGCAGTGTAATTAAAGTCAGAGGACCACTGGCAGATGGGTTTAAGCCTATCTTAGTGTCTTATACTGTATGTCTTCCTTAGGGCTGGAAGAAACCATATGAAAGGTCATACTAGGGAGGAGGGAGAAAAAGTCACACACAGAAAGCTTGTGTATTTGCAGTGTAAAAACCACCCAGGGCGTTTAGCTCCGTCTAGCTACAGCACATCAGTTGTCAGCGAGGCCTTAATCAACAGTCTGAGGTTATAAGCACTGGAATGGCAGCTCTGCATTCACTCTCATTTATGACTAATAATGAAAACTGACTTCGAGTGTGATATAAGTTGAGCCTCATTTCTCCAGTTAAGGACAGTCTGAACCAATGGTACAGTAATTAACTTATATTTGTGCTGGGTTTGTAACTCAGCTCCCCAGTAAATGTAATGGCACGTCTGAAACTATAACCCATCTATGACAGAACAATTCATTTTCTTTAATTGGAATTTGGATACTGGAAACAATATACACTACAATTTAAACGTTTGGGATTGGTTGGATTTTTTTTATTGTTTCCGAAAGAGGTCTCTTATGCTCACCAAGGCCGAAATTATTTGATCAAAATTAGTTATGTTTTGAAATATTATTACATTTTCGAATATTTTATTTTATTTTTTATATATATATATATTTTAAAATGTAATATATTCCTATGATACTAAAGCTGAATTGTCAACATTACTCCAGTCTTCAGTCACATGATCCCTCAGATATAATTATAATATGCTGATTTGCTGCTCAAGAAACATTTCTTATTATTATCAATGTTGAAAACATTTGTGCTGCCTAATAATTTAGTGGAAACCTAAATGATACATTTTTTTTTCTATTCTTTACGGAAAGAAAAACCCCAGAATTTATTAGAATTTTTTGTAACAGTGTAAATCTGTACTGCCACTTTTGATCAATTGAATGCATCCTTGCTAAATAAAAATATGAATTTCTTAAAATTAACAGACCTCAAACTTTTGAAGAGTAGTATATACATTTAAAAATAATTAAATAAAATGTAAATAAATAGAATTTCTATAAAATGTAAATAGGTTATATACAGGGGTTGGACAATGAAACGAAAACACATAGTTTTAGACCACAATAATTTGTTGGTGCAGGATCTCCTTTTGTGGCCAATACAGCATCAATTAGTCTTGGGAATGACAGTCCTTCACAGTGGCCAGAGGGATTCTGAGCCATTCCTCTTCCTGAACAGTGGCCAGGTCACTTTGTGTTGATGGTGGAGGAAAACGTTTCCTGACTTGCTCCTCCAAAATATCCCAAATTGGCTCAAAAATATTTAAATCTGGTTACTTAACTTCTCTTTCATGTTTATCAAACCATTCAGTCTCAAGTCTTGCTGTTTGTATTGGAGCATTATCATGCTGATATAAAATGTTTGAACCATTAGGTGCACATAGTCCTCCAGAATTATTTGGTTGTCCTGTGCCCATCAAGTAGGGAATGCCATGATATTGCAGCTCAAACCATCACTGATCCACCACCATGCTTCACTCTGGGCAGCAACTGTCCGGGTGTTAAGCCTCTTTGGGGCTTCTCCATACCATAACTCCCACAGATGAAAGACAGTGAAGGTGGACTGAAGGTTGTCGGAGAACAATACGTTTCACATTTCCCACAGCCCAAGATTTGCACTGCTGGAACCATTGAAACCAACGTTTCGCACTGGCACGAGTGACCAAAGGTTTAGCTATAGCAGCGCAACCAAGATTATTGACCCTATGGAGCTCCAGATGAACAGTTTTGATGGAAACAGGAGAGTATTTTAGTTTAGCAGCAATTTAGTTGGGCAACTGATTTATGTTTTCAATCGGAGTAAGTACCCGGACATCCCTTTCAGACGGCTTCCTCTTGCATCAACAGTTACTCCTGTTGGATGTGGTTCTTCTTAAATGGTAGTATGCCGACATTACCCTGTATACCATAGCTTTTGATACACCACAAATATTGCTGTCCTGGTCACAGATGAGCCAGAGAGACACGCACCAACAGTTTGTCCATGAACTCGGACAATGTCTCCTATTATGTTTTGTGTTTAGCTATTGCTCTGTTAATTCAACCTTCACACTCTGCTCTTAACTGTTGGAATGTAAAATCTGTGAAAATCAGCCACACATATATAGATGGGAAACATCCAACACTATTGGCCAGTGTTTCAGTTTCATCGTCCAACCGTGTGTGTGTGTGTATTTTTGGACTTAACTAAAAAAAAATCAATTTGATAATAGACACATCATAGTTATCTATGGTTTCCGTATAGAGGCTTGAATGAATGAACAGGCTTTTATTCATGATCTGTCTTTTATTCATGAACTGTAACTTGGAGACTGTCTGTCTGATACCTGATGTGGAAAATGCCTGGGACTATTTTCACAATGCCTTTTCAGCTATTTGTAATAAGCATGCTCCTATAAAGAAATATAGGATTAGCGGGAGGAATAACCCATGGTTTACTGAAGAGTTAAGCTCTATGATCAGAGAAAGAAATGTTGCATGGGGCAAAGCTCAAGCCACAAATTCTACTGGTGACTGGACTGCTTTCAGAACTTTAAGAAATAAATGCACAAGTATGACCAGAAAAGCAAAATCAGATTACTATCTAAACAATGTGTCTGAAAATCTTAACAACCCCTCTAAATTCTGGAAGCAAATTAAGTCTTTGTCTGGTTCAAATTCTTCCTCAGGTCTCCCGCAACATATTTTTGTAAATTCAGTTGAAATTAAAAACAAAATTGATATTATTGGACAGTTTAACAGTCACTTTGTATCAGCTGGCTGTATTTTCAATGAGTCCAAATCAAGTAATCATTGCTCTGACTCTAGCACTGAAGCACCATCGGAAACTTTTGTTTTTAGACCCATTTTAAAAGAAGATGTCTTCATTGCTCTTAAAGCTATTGACCAAAAAAAATCAGCAGGACCAGACAACCTAGAACCTTTTTTGCTGAAGGTTGCAGCTGAAATTATAGCTAAGCCTATAGCATACCTTTTTAATTGTAGTTTGCAGACAAGTTCAATTCCCAAATTATGGAAAGCAGCCTATGTGCTTCCTTTGCTAAAGGGTGGCGACCCCTCAGATCTTCACAATTATAGGCCAATTTCCAAACTCTCTATTTTTGCAAAAATTTTGGAAGCTCAAGTAAACTGTCAATTAAAAGAATACTTGGCAGAGCATCACATTTTAACTGATGTACAGTCAGGCTTTCGAGCTGGACACAGCACTGTTACAGCAACTTTGTTGCTATTAAATGACATTATAAATGCTTTGGATAAAAAACAACATTGCGCTGCCTTATTTGTGGATCTGTCCAAAGCTTTTGACTCTGTTGACCATGAGCTATTGCTAAATAGACAAAGTAACATTGGATTAGGAAACACAGCTATCAATTGGTTCAAAAACTATCTCACAAAACGAACACAATGTGTTTCTATAGATGGTCTTAAATCAGATTTTTTAGAGATTTCCAAGGGTGTTCCTCAAGGCTCGATTTTAGCTCCTATTTTATTTTCTATATTCATAAATAATATTGGAAGGGATGTGCAAAATGCTAAACTACATCTTTATGCAGATGATACTGTGATATATTCAGTTCCCCCTTCACTGAACCAAACTATAAACTACCTTCAGTTAGCCTTCCAACAGCTACAAATTTCACTACATGGCCTCAAGTTAGTGCTAAATACTAAGAAAACCAAATCTATGACGTTTTCAAGGGCTCGTTCCCAATCCCAAGATAATATAACTATTAACACACTAAATGGGGACTTAATCGAAAATGTCTCATCATATAAGTATTTAGGTTTTTTGCTGGACAACAAACTTTCTTTTAAAGTTCATGTTGAAAAGCTTGTAAAAAAGCTGAAACAAAGGCTGGGGTTTTATTTTAGGAATAAGGCTGGTTTTAATCTGTTAGCTAGAAAAAAACTTGTGCAGGCTACTTTTATGAGTGTTTTGGACTATGGTGATGTTGTCTACATGCATACTGCCTCTAGTACTCTCCACCTTTTAGATTCTGTGTATCATAGTGCTCTACGCTTTTTAACTAACTCTGGTTTCCGTACTCATCATTGTACGCTGTATGACCTGGTAGGCTGGCCGTCACTAAGTCTACGTAGACAACTTAATTTGCATATTTTTCTATACAAGGCCATGTTGGGTAAATTGCCGGCATATCTATGTAATCTCCTGAAGAAAAATTCCAGCAGTTTTCATCTCCGTTCCACGAGGTGGTTTTCTTACCAGGTTCCAAGGGTTTTTACTGAGCTGGGAAAAAAAGCCTTCTCTTACTTTGCGCCATGGTCTTGGAATAACTTGCAAAATTTGCTACATCTAACTGATCTAGTCCCATTAAATGAATTTAAGGCCATGCTAAAATGCCATATAACTCAAGAATGTAACTGCCACATGTGACCTGTTCCTTTTTATGTGTGACGCTTGTTTGTTTGTTGACTATGTTGTATTTTGTACTTAAATTGTAACTGGTGTGCCGTATTGGCCAGGTCTCCCCCGAAAAAGAGATTTCAGTCTCAAGGGACTTCCTGGTTAAATAAAGGTTAAATAAATAAATAAAAAATAGAGGAATTGCAAGTTTAAGATTAAAAATTAATTTACAGATTTTTGTGCCATTATGAGTGAATCTTTAAAACACATCTGAATAGTGCTTATCTCCTCAAAGGGTTAGTGAGTTCACGAGAGCGCCACGTGAGAAAGATGACGCAGATGGGCCTCGATGTAATGTTTAAAATGGTTCTTAAGTGTGCATTTCCTGGATGTCCGAGTCATGAGAAACCAACGAGAAAACGTAAACGTGCCTTACCAATGCCGCAAAATTATTGGCTTACCTTTCACACTTTCCCATTAAATGATCGTGAGCGCCATCTTCTCAATTCTCATGCATGCGTCGTGGCGCTCTTGTGAACTCACGTCAGAGGCTCACACAAAAAAAAAATTAATAGTTGAATAAAGTCGCTATTTTTGTTTGTTTTTTGCGCACAAAAATATTCTCGTCGCTTGATAAACTTACGATGTAGTCACTTGGACTATTTTAATAATGTTTTTACTAACTTTTCTGGACCGCCAGAATGAAATTGCCTAGAAGCCTATGAAGGAGTGAGACAGCTCTCAGATTTCATCAAAAATATCTTAATTTGTGTTCCGAAGATGAACGAAAGTCTTATGGGGTTGGAACAACATGAGGGTGAGTAATTACTGACAGAATTTTCATTTTTGGGTGAACTATCCCTTTAAGAAATGTATGAGTATGCATGAGTATTATTCATTTGCATAGAAAGTTATTAACTGATATTATTGCTGTTGATTACATATTATCCTGCATATCCATATCAAAAAGCAGTACCATGTTTTGAAGTGTCACAGAGTAGTCACAGGGTCTTGTGCATATACAGGTCCTTCTAAAAAAATTAGCATGTTGTGATAAAGTTCATTATTTTCCATAATGTAATGATAAAAATTAAACTTTCATATATTTTAGATTCATTGCACACCAACTGAAATATTTCAGGTCTTTTATTGTTTTAATACTGATGATTTTGGCATACAGCTCATGAAAACCCCAAATTCCTATCTCAAAAAATTAGCATATTTCATCCGACCAATAAAAGAAGTGTTTTTAATACAAAAAAAGTCAACCTTCAAATAATTATGTTCAGTTATGCACTCAATACTTGGTCGGGAATCCTTTTGCAGAAATGACTGCTTCAGTGCGGCGTGGCATGTAGGCAATCAGCCTGTGGCATTGCTGAGGTGTTATGGAGGCCCAGGATGCTTCGATAGCGGCCTTAAGCTCATCCAGAGTGTTGGGTCTTGCGTCTCTCAGCTTTCTCTTCACAATATCCCACAGATTCTCTATGGGGTTCAGGTCAGGAGAGTTGGCAGACCAATTGAGCACAGTAATACCATGGTCAGTAAACCATTTACCAGTGGTTTTGGCACTGTGAGCAGGTGCCAGGTCATGCTGAAAAATGAAATCTTCATCTCCATAAAACTTTTCAGCAGATGGAAGCATGAAGTGCTCCAAAATCTCCTGATAGCTAGCTGCATTGACCCTGCCCTTGATAAAACACAGTGGACCAACACCAGCAGCTGACATGGCACCCCAGACCATCACTGACTGTGGGTACTTGACACTGGACTTCAGGCATTTTGGCATTTCCTTCTCCCCAGTCTTCCTCCAGACTCTGGCACCTTGATTTCCGAATGACGAATTTCAAATGAGCAAACAGTCCAGTGCTGCTTCTCTGTAGCCCAGGTCAGGCGCTTCTGCCGCTGTTTCTGGTTCAAAAGTGGCTTGACCTGGGGAATGCGGCACCTGTAGCCCATTTCCTGCACACGCCTGTGCACGGTGGCTCTGGATGTTTCTACTCCAGACTCAGTCCACTGCTTCCGCAGGTCCCTCAAGGTCTGGAATTGGTCCTTCTCCACAATCTTCCTCAGGGTCCGGTCACCTCTTCTCGTTGTGCAGCGTTTTTTGCCACACTTTTTCCTTCCCACAGACTTCCCACTGAGGTGCCTTGATACAGCACTCTGGGAACAGCCTATTTTTTAAGACATTTCTTTCTGTGTCTTACCCTCTTGCTTGAGGGTGTCAATGATGGCCTTCTGGACAGCAGTCAGGTCGGCAGTCTTACCCATGATTGCGGTTTTGAGTAATGAAACAGGCTGGGAGTTTTTAAAAGCCTCAGGAATCTTTTGCAGGTGTTTAGAGTTAGTTAGTTGATTCGGATGATTAGGTTAATAGCTCGTTTAGAGACCCTTTTCATGATATGCTAATTTTTTGAGATAGGAATTTTGGGTTTTCATGAGCTGTATGCCAAAATCATCAGTATTAAAACAATAAAAGACCTGAAATATTTCAGTTGGTGTGCAATGAATCTAAAATATATGAAAGTTTAATTTTTATCATTACATTGTGGAAAATAATTAACTTATCACAATATGCTAATTTTTTGAGAAGGACCTGTATAAAGCTGCCTGTGGTCCACACACACATCTGCCTTGTTCGCAAATGTGAACACTGTAGGCTTTTTTCCTCCTAATCTTGATGTGGTTAATTGGATATTATGAAGGCAAAGTGATTGTGGCAGAGCAGTTTAGTGCATGGTGGCAGTGTGCTGTGCTGCAGATGGGAGGATTGAAGACAAGCGCTGGTCTAAAGCAGGCTTTGGATCCATCTCTGCAGGTTACAGGATGAAGGAGTGGTGATTAGAGAGAGTGACAGGAACAAAGGAAAACAAGCAGAGACTAGGCACAGCAGGTAAATCATTTTTTTTTTCTGTAGTAAATTCACAGCCAATTGTACATTATGTGTATAATATGAATATTGCATATTCTGGATATCTAACATATTGTGTTATACTCTCACTCCATATAGTTTGTCACCTCTCTTTGTTCTATAATTGTGCATTTCAGCTCATATCCATTGCTTGTACAAAAAGGTTACACTGGATCAACAGTTATATAATAGAATGTATGTTGTCATTCTTGTGCTCTGGCACAGATTATGTGTATGATTTTCATAAAAATAATGTAACAGTGCAAAAAAAAAGTCCTATAATTGGCTTAAAAATCTTATCCAAAAAATGTTCTTCTTCTGTTATGATTTTGAGGTGAATTATGATCTGGATATGTTCTTTCTGAGATGTACAGTACAGTATGCGTAAAATGTCTATGCACATTATTAGAAGATACTAGAAGGCCTAACTCTCTTTTGTAATTATAAATAAATAAATACAAAAAGGCAAAGAGTTTCATGCACTAATGCAAACTCCAGGAAAAAAGACGGAAGTTCTGAATTGTAATTAGGAAGCTATTTTTACAGCTATTTATCCTTGTTCAACCAACAATGACGATTGGTGCTTAGTGTTTCATGTCTTTTAGTCTTTTGTTTTGAAATTTGTTGTGTCTTGCATTTTGAAAGTATTTTGAGTCATTGTAAATGCTGGTTGTTTCCATGTTAATTGTGCATACCGGGGTCATTCTGTCAACTCAACGAGAGCTCCCGGTCTCAATTTTTTTTTTCAACGTTTTTTTTCTGAAGAAAGACCAACATACAGTATCTTACAAAAGTGAGTACACCCCTCACATTTTAGCAAACATTTTAGTATATCTTCTCAAGGGACAATACTATAGAAATGAAACTTGGATATATTTTAGAGTAGGCATTGTGCTGCTTGTATAGCAGTATATATTTACTGTCCTCTGAAAATAACTCAACATACAGCCATTATTATCAAAATAGCTGGCAACAAAAGTTAGTACACCTTACGTGAACATGTCAAAACTGTGTCCAAAGTGTTAATATTTTGTGTGAACACCATTGTTATCTAGCGTTGCCTTAATCCTCCTGGTCATGGAATTCACCAGAGCTGCACAGGTTGTTGCTGGGATCCTCTTCCACTCCATAATGACATCACGGAGCTACTGGATGTTAGACGCACAGTGCTTTTCCACCTTCCGCTTGAGGATTCCCCACAGGTGCTCAATAGGGTTCAGGTTTGGAGACATACTTGGCAACTCAATCACCTTTACCTTCCTCAGCAAGGCAGTTGTCATCTTGGCGATGTGTTTGGGGTCGTTATCATGCCGTTTGGCATAGTTTCTGAAGGGAGGGCATAATGTTCTTCTTCAGAATGTCACGGTACATATTGGAATCCATGTTTTCCTCAATGAAGCGCAGCTCCCCAGTACCAACAGCACTCATGCACTCATTTTAAGACAGTTTCAGGGTGTTACCAATCTTCTTATAGCCTAGGCCATCTCTGTGGAGAGTAACAATTCTAATTCTAAAATCCTTAGAGAGTTATTTGCCATGAGGTGCCATGTTGAACATCCAGTGGTCAGTATGAGAGAATTGTACTCAAAGCACAAATTTTAACTGCTCTAATAAAATATACAACAATTTGTATGATCCTGTCAAGCAAACAAAAACATGAACATGTGGCTTTGCATGGTTAAACGACGTACATCTATTATCACTTAGGGTGTACTCACTTTTGTTGCCAGCTATTTTGACAATAATGGCTGTATGTTGATTTATTTTCAGAGGACTGTACATATACATACATATACTGCATTGACTACTTTAAATATATCCAAGTTTAATTTCTAAATTAAATAAATATACTGGGGTGTGAGGGGTGTACTCACTTTTGTGAGATACTGTATATAGTAATAGTAACATATTAAATGCCATGGATGAATATTTTCTGAGTAATATACTATTTTGTAGAGGGTGGTCAACAAGCCAAATTACAGGTGGGTGATGGCAGCATTGTTATTTTATGTTTGCAGATAAGCAGGTCTATTAATAAATTATATTGTATTTTTATTATTGTATTGTATTTTTTAATTTTTAAGACCCTGTATGTGTTATTCCCAGAGATATGGAGATCTCAAAATTTTTTCAACTTTACCCATTTTCAATGGTCGAAAACCAAATAAGGGCCTGTTACGTATGTAACCCTCGTTCCCTGAGGAGGGAACGGAGACGTTACATCAGTGACTGACGAATGGGGTTTCGCTTAGAAAGCCTATCAACTTTGAGGATTACAAAACGAGCCAATGGCAAAGAAATGCCATGGGTCTGTGGAATTTGCATAGTGTAACTCCGCCCTACCTCGTGGGTATATAAGGAAGTACGCTGGCAACATGCAGATATGTTTTCCTGCTGAGTAGCCGAGACTGAACTCAGGCGGTTCCAGCGGAACAGCGGAAGTGGCAGGGAGACGTAACGTCTCAGTTCCCTCCTCAGGGAACGAGGGTTACATACGTAACTGAGACGTTCCCTTTCGTTCAGTCACTACGAGTTACGGTTTCCCAGTGTAATCACGCCACCTCGGCTGTCTTCCAGTGCCCTGCGTAAGTCAAAGCTCCCTATCGTGAGACTAGCAAGGACGAAGGACTCCTACTTAACACAGGAATACCAAGGTACACCGGGAAGCATATCTCAGTGGAAATATGCAAACAATGCCTGCCCAAAGGGAGGACTTACAGAATACACATATGACCCGCGAGCGGGATGCATATAGAACACTGGGGTATCCAGCCAGCAGGGTGGAATCTTTCAACCCCAGGGGGAGCAAGGTGGCTTGCCAAGGGAAAGACACATGCTCGGAGAAGGCTTACAGTGGAAATACACACGTGGGGCTGGAGGGACAATCTCGACCGCACCCTTCGCCAGTAGGGTAGCGACCTCTGTATGCATGACAGGGGCATTGCCACCGACCATAATGTGACGGACTCCCCAGAAGCGGGGAGAAGATCTTGCAAACTGAATCGCATAGCCGAGTTTGATGGTTCTCGCGGCCCAGCCGGACAGGTTGGGAAGCTTTAGCCAGGCTCCCAAGAACTGACCCAGCAGGGTCATGTGAACCACGGACGTACCCTCTGTGGGGCAGCGAGGCGGAATGACCGGCCCGGACGTGGGAGGCGGAGCGTCCCGGTGTGAGGGCACGGTTATAATCCGCGTCCTGACAGAGGAGACCAGGGAAGGACTAGTGTTCCACGGGGTCTGCTCTGGCAGGGGTCTGGCGACAGAGGGGGACGAGAGTGGCGAGGCTCGTAAGCAGCACACACTGCCATCTGCGCTCTGTGGGGACTCAGAGATGAGGGAATCAGTTCTGTCTTTAACCACATTAGGTTGCCACTGGCCAGCTGGCCAGAGGCGGGAGAACAAAAGATTCTCCCCCGGCCCTCCACCGGGGGAAGGAGTGGCCCTGCTACCACCTCCTCGACATAACTGAAGCCTAGCCTATCTCTGAGCTGTCCACGTCAGGAGCGCCGCTTTGCTTTTAGCGGGCTGCGGGGCTGGAGCGGACTGGGGCGCCTTCCTGCGACCACCTCCATGGCGCGGCCCAGGTGAAGGCTGCTGCTGGGGCCGAGTGGGAGTGGTGGGAGTCGCAGAGGGGCGCCCTCAGTGGTGAACAGACTGAGGCAACTGTGCCGGAGGCTGGGTGGAGACAGCAGACCCTCAGGTCACCCTGGCCACCAGCCGAAGTATCACCTCTCGTGGAGGTACTCTAAGACGCAAGACCGCGCTCGTGCCCATTAGACAATGAAACGGAACGACCACACCCAGAAGTGCACGAGGGAGACATCTTTAAAAAGATGTGCCACGTGCAAAGCTCTTTTTGTGAGAGGAAGCTCAGCAGCTGTGTTGAAGCGCCCAGGGAGAAACACACATGCTGTTGCAGACCGCTGCACAGATCAGCAGACAGGAATGTGAAACTCGCTGGAACACGCCGTCACACCAGCACAGACTGGAGAGCTGCTCGTCTCAAAGATTCTCGAAGAAGACACTCAGAAACAGGCTTACAGGAGTGAAGAGGACCTCTTGGCTCCGAAGCAGAAACATATCTGCATGTTGCCAGCATACTTCCTTATATACCAACGAGGTAGGGCGTAGCTACGCTATGCAAATTCCGCAGACCCATGGCATGTATTGTAATACTCGAAGTTGATAGGCTTTCTAAGCAAAATCCTATTCGTCAGTCACTGACGTAACTCGAAGTGACTGAACGAAAGGGAACAGCTGATACTTATTGTATTGGAAGAGGAATGTCTGAAGAGCAAATAATGTTAAAAGTGAAAATGTGCCTATAGTTATTCACTATAAAAACTTAATATGTACAATTTTGTGAGTCCAAAAAATATTGTTTATAGTTATATACTTATATAATATACTTAAGAATGAGGGAAAACATGGCTATTTAGCTGGTGCAGTTTTTTTTCACCTTTGTATTTCATAAATGTACTTCTACAAATCTCTGCAAGGAAGTTAATGTGCCTCAACTTGGCATTTTCAGTGCATTGAAAGAAAAAAGTATCAGCTTGTATGTAAACTTGCATTTGGTTTTCTTTTTTTACCACTGAAAATGTGTACAATATAACACTTTAATCATGGAAAAACATTGAGATTCCCATATTTCTCGGAATGAACACTATACGCTTATTTCACGCAGCCGTTATTTTGAAATCGAAAGCGAGGCTCCGGTGGGAAGAACCCCCGAAGTAAAGATAAACAACAATGCCTTGGACTACCAACCTGAAGCTGCTGCCGCGATTTACACTATTGGATGTTAATATCCAATATAGGATATGTAGATATAGTTCGTTCCTGCTTATTTTTTTACTTTCTGAAAAAAAAAATTATAAATGAAGATAATGAAGATGCCAAAAGAAAGGTTTGTTGAGAATCAAAACCGAAAAGGATGTTAAGATATCTTTAATACTTCTTAAGTTACAGTCATGCATACTTTGGGTGAAAAAACATGAAAAGTGACATTTTTGAACTGTCACTGTTGGCATATTATGCAACAAGGATTGCTTAAATAAACAGATTTTAATGATAGGCCTACCTATCTATGTATAAAAAATAATAATGATGTTGCCATCTTTCTAAAGCCATTTTCGCCCACCTGTAATTTGGCTTCAACTCTTTGATGAAAACTGTCACTCACAATTTTAAATATTCATCCATGGAATTTAATATTTTGTCTTTCATCTCTATTAATGTTTGTCTTTCTTCAGAAAAAAAATATGAACAAAATCCAAAATTTGAGATGGGGAAATTTGGTTGATTTGACACGTATCCACCTGTATTTTTTTGGTGTTTATCTCATATCATGTTTGCTTATGCGGTTGTGTTCCTCATTTGAGGTGCTTTGGACAAATTTAAGGTAAGTGTAAATGGATTTAGTATATGTAGATGTAATGTAAAATGTTTGTCACCCTCCTTAAACTAGACAGCGCTGAGAACGTAGCATAAGAAATAGGAAAGTATTTGAAATGTCAAAGCCAGCAGTAATTTCTGAAGTGGGTCTGGTCTATCTGCATTTATACTTTTCTACAAAGTTTAGATTAAAATCTCAAATATTGTTGTCTTGTTGCCTTACCAGACTCAAACAAGCAACATAAAGCAAACATAATTATTGTGTTACAGTAACATAAAAGCAGAATATAAAAGCCATCACTTAGCGCTCCATTGTGTAGGTTTCTTATATTGGTATAAAGATGATTTAAACATGGTTCAGTTGCTTGGTGCTAATCTAAATCTAAATATTAAATGTAATTCTCTTATTGCTGCTAAGTGAAATACAATAGCACTGATTCCTCAAAGCAGTGCAATATTCACCCAAACATTATTCTGTTGCATATTGTTTTGTTAAAGGGGTGGTTAATTATGATTTCACTTTTCTAACTTTAGTTAGTGTATAATGTTGCTGTTTGAGTATAAACAACATTTGCAAAGTTACAACGCTCAAAGTTCAAAGAAAAGGGAGATATTTTCTTTAAAAAAAATGCTTTTTAAGGACTTCAACAAACGGCTGGTAGGGACTACACGAGCTTACTCTCGGGTTAGTGACATCACAAACCCTAAAATTTACATAAACTCGATTTCTAGATTATCATGACAGAATATGCTAATCAATGACTAGAAGATAACTACACATAAGCTACATAAATTCATCAACTAACCATTCAGAAATCTTGTCTACATTGTCACTTCTTGAGTCTCTCCATCTTTGTCTGACTTTTAACATAAAAGGCTAAAAGTTTTAGAAATTTTCAGTGCATGTCTGTGTGAGGTAAAAGGACACAAGCTGTTGAAGCTCTGCCCTCTGTGCCGGGAGAAGCAGCTCATTTACTTTTAAAGGGACAGAAAAAAAACGGTGCGTTTTTGCTCACCCTCAAAAAGTAACAATTTTAACATGCTATATAAAAATATCTGTGGTGTATTTTGAGCTGAAACTTCACATACACACTCTGGGGACATCAAAGACTTATTTTACATATTGTGAAAAGGGCATTATACCACCCTTTTAACATACTTATTCTACTCATAAGCATAAAAATGTCATATGTTACAGCTGATGATGCTCCGATGTCTGAAGGAAGCCAACATGAAGGTCCTGTGAAAAAAAAACTATTTATCAGTGGACAGTGATACTAATAATTTCAGCCATTTATATCCAGAAAACAGACAGCTGGATGCTGCCAGATCATGCTGAGAACACTGTGTTTTCCTTGCATCTGTTTTTTCCCTCTCTTTACTGTGAGTTAATTGCATGTTAATTGCAAGTAGTTGCTGTAAAATAAAGTACTATCCAACATTACATGTATTATCTTCATCTCTGCCACTGCTCACTTCACATAAATCATATGTGTATATATATATATATATATGACATGTTCCCCTTTATTCAAATATTATTTTAATAAAATTATTAAAATATGTAAAAGATTGTGTAAGTTATATTGCTAACTGCGTAGATGTGCTGTGAGTCAATTGTTTTTTTTGTAATAACGCAATTAAACATGCCAAATTGTGCCGACATAATTTTTGACCAGACTTTATTTACAGTTTTTTTTCGATTGCTAAACGACAGTGAGCACAACTGGAGCTACATGTGCAAAACTCTAACTACAGTCTGCATTACCAACAGTCACCTGAGCTAAACAGTTCACATCACCTGCAAAACTCATTCCATGCAACACAACTCTTAACACATGTCTCAAAACAGGCTCAGTGCAGCCAAACACTACACAACCCTCACTGAGATAACACACACTGTCACTCAGAACACACTGAGAGTAAAAACACTAGCATCAAACACCAATACAGAAAATACAAACTTTTCATCTTTAGAGTTTGAACAATTTCAGTGACTTCATACAAAGTAATATTTTCTTCAAAGAAAAGAGTGACATTCTTTCACATGATTTATTAAATTTCTAGAACATAACAATTCTTTAAGGTAAATGAAAATTAGCAGTTTGCTTCAATAGTCTGTAGTAATTTACAGAATTACAGTAATGAGAAAAAAAAGATAGAAACTAAAAGTACATACTGTAATTCGAACAAATAACAAACAAGACACTGCTTAGAGTTTTGCACATGTAGCTCCAGTTGTGCTCACTGTCGTTTAGCAATCGAAAAAAACTGTAAAGAAAATACCACACACACACACACACGCACGCACGCACGCACGCACGCACACACACGAATCTAGCATAAGAGCTGGTTGAGTCTACAACCATGGAATACAGTACTAATATATTTCTGTTATAATTAATAATTAGTCACTTTTATGTGAGTTTTATCTGTGAAGAAAAATAACTGTTTGAAACCAGGTCACACTTTTGCCTCGTGAACATGGCTGAAACATTGTTTTATCTTATTTTAGGTCAAAATTACATCAACTTTTCATGCAACCTGGTCCGGTTAAACCATAGTGCTTTTAAAATACTCTGAAACGTGAGCTAGACCTAGCAGATAACAGACACATCGTCTAAGATGCTGGACAGAGATGTGAGGACTTTATCACTTTATTACTCAGGAATTAAGATATTGAATCATCACTTCGAGCCTATTAATATGGAGGCATGTACTGCGGCCAGACTGGCATGACAGGAAATGAAAAATCCTCATCATCTGATTAATTGTATTTGCGTTTGCCAAAGCCACTCTCGCTTCAGGAGGAAATGAGACACAGGAAGTCCCTTAGAGGGAACAGGGCCCAAAGCCTGCAAGGATCTCAGAGACTGCAGGGAAACCAAGGCTGAGGAGGATCAGCCCGCCATTCAAGACGTGCCACAGATTAAAATGCGTTCGGCTTTAAGTAGTCGTTGATTTCTGGCTGCAGGCGGCTCTTAGTCTGTTTCTTTGCATAATTAAAACATATTGGAAAAATCCATGCTGTAATGTGATGCCCAGAAACAAAGCAAATAAAGCTCTCATTGTATGAATAGATTATAATTACACTCTGTTGCTAAATGATTATCAAAGGCAGGCTGACATTGGTTCCTCTGCAAGTGCTGAAATATTTCAGGCTCTTCATTATAATTCGCTGATGGTGAATGAGCAACATTTGGATTTGCATTTGTTTCAGTTGTTTGAAGCAATTAATTATGAGATAATTTTTGTGTGGATATATTATAGGTTTTAATTGTTTGCATGTAATAGAGACATGGCTGAATACTTTGCAGTTACATTGCAGTAAAATTACAAATGACTGAAACTTTACAGTACTGTAAAGACCATTGACCATTGTCTGACCATTGTCCATGGCAGAATACCGGCTACCATCTGTAGACTTCTGTATAAATTTTTAAAATATTGTATATATATATATATATATAGACATCAATTTTAATACATTACTTTTGGCTACATAATTATAATTTATATATATATATATATATATATATATATATATATATATATATATATATATATATATATATATATATATATATATATATATATATATATTATAATTATGTAGCCAAAAGTAATGTATTAAAATTGATGTCTTCACCCTTTATTCAAACAGATTTGTTAAAGATCTTGCGTAGCTGTGCTTGGAGTCAATAGTTTTATTTGTGATAATGCAATGTAAAATACACAGAAATTATGAACACATGCAAAAACAAGAGATCCATTAAAATAATAATAATTTATTATGCTCTAGTCAATGTATGTTTTTTTTCTGTGAGCATTTTCTTTTATGTGCATTTTTTTAATATATATAAAAAATGATATGCCAAATAATTTAGTCAGATGAATAACTCAACCAGGTTTAGTATTTTGATCTTCCCTCATATTTAAAATAAAAAAAAAAAAATCTAAAACATTTTCCCCATATTTTGATGGCTTGATCAAACTTGTAGGGTCATTATAAAAAATATATATATATATATATGGTAACACTTTACAATAAGGTTCATTAGTTAACATTAGTTAACTACCTTAGTTAACATGAAATAAGAATGAACAATACTTCTACAGTATTTATTTATCTTAGTTAATATTAACAACATTTACTAATACATTATTAGAATCAAAGGTTGTATTTGTTAACATTAGTTAATGCACTGTTAACTAACAAGAACAAACAATGAACAGCTTTATTTTTTATTAACTAACGTTAACAAAGATAAACTAATACGGTAACAAATGTATTGATCATTGTTAGTTCATTTAACTAATGAACCTTATTGTATATATATATATATATATATATATATATATATATATATATATATATACAGTATATAAGCAATAGCGACTGGCTTATATGTAATGTATTTCTTGCATATTATTACATATTTTTCCTAAACAGGCAAAAGAGTTGAATTATTCAGTCCAATTAAAATGTGACTTCAGCATTAATACATTACCTGAGTTGGAGAATATATTAGCTTTGGGGTATCCTTCTGATTAATCTTTGTGACTCGACTCATCAGTAGATCAATCTGTCTGGTAATGAAAGAGCACATTGGGATTCACTCACGTCTCTCATCTCTTTGCCAAACAGAGAATAAAGTTTAACCTTTATGAGATTGAGATTTCATTTTCTTGATCCCTCTCTCTAATTAGAAAAAGGTGTGCTTCAAACCTCAGTTTGGAGGTATATGTAATGATGAAGTTTTTTTTTATCCCTCTCTATCTTTCTCCGATTGCAAATTGCTAGACCTTTCAACTTAATTAAATGTTCAAATGAACTTCCAGGAAAATAAACAAGCTTTTTTATTTCCAGTTTATTCCTGGAGAGGCATACATGGTTATTTAAGAATCTCAGCCTCATTTTTAGCTCACATTGCAGGAAGACAAATATAAATGCAAACACTGAAAAATGTGATGAATTCCATCACACAGGGATCTAAAAGATAGAACTACAAACAGACTTTTTCTTGGCCATTTGTACTACACCAGCTTATTTACCCCTTCTGTTACACCATGTTCCTTCATACTCTCTACATCACCATTCAAGCACCTAATTAATCACCACGGTAACTGTGCCT
The DNA here is from genome assembly GCA_026230005.1 of Gila orcuttii. Classification (NCBI taxonomy): domain Eukaryota; kingdom Metazoa; phylum Chordata; class Actinopteri; order Cypriniformes; family Leuciscidae; genus Gila; species Gila orcuttii. Next base: position 8,087,817 of record JAPDVR010000010.1, on the reverse strand, counting down.
TTGGTCTCAACCTGCCTGCACAAGTCTGATACTGCATCATTCGAGGTGTATGAGGCATGGAAGACCCTCTGAGAAAACAGCCCACTGTGTGGAATGGATCGATAAGGATGTTGACCTGCCCTCTCAAAGACCTGTGCCTGAAAGGAACATCATTCCTCTTGTGGACCGTACATTCACACAGCACTGTATAGTTAAATACAGTCTGTTTGTGCAGCTTGGTTGTTTATACCGTTGAGGACCAGACTTATTATTTATTCATGGTTTCCACACTTTTGGTTTCACTTTTTTAAAGGTAGCTATAGGCCTACGCTATAACGTTTATTTTGTTCAAAATTAGCAAAACGAGTCAATACATCATCAATCCTTCTTCCCAAATGTGCTTTTGTCTTACCCTGATTCACTATGGTAAGCCTATTATTAAAAGTGTTTATATCTTAAATGTGTGGGGATGGAAGCCAACCATTTTAGACAAACACCTAACAGAGGAGAGTCTGCTGGCAAAAAGAGAACGTGAGCTCGTATAATAAAATGAGAATCAACATTGGCTCGGCTTTTCGGAGATGGCGAGAACTGATGGATTTGCAATGTTGTCAAAGCGACTCAGGGATGGTGTTATTGTTACTCAACAGGTGAGTAAGGTATTTTATTGAACAGATAAATTGCCATATGTAGCTCTCTAACAGAGTTGTAAAGCAGTCATTTCTTTGCATGTTGAAGGGTCATTTCATTATGATTGTGGTAGTGCTGTATGTGCTGGAATTTATTTTCAAGAAGGTATCCTTAATGGGTAAAGCTACAGTCTGCTTGAGATCCTTTCCATCTAAACTGGTTATATCTCTTAAGCCAAGTAGTGAATGTTTATGAGCAGTAGGATAATCTCTCTCTCTCTCTCTCTCTCTCTCTCTCTCTCTCTCTCTCTTTTTTAATCACGAGAAAAAAAAACATATTCATCCACAGTCACTGAGAGCCGAAGCACAACCAAAACAGTGTTCTTCTGCAAATTGCATGCAGTTTTGTTTCTTAACCGCTAGAAAGCCAAAAGTTACATAGTGTACATTTAAAACATTAAACTTAAAAGGACTGATTTCTGTAATCCATGAAATATGTTAGAGCTGTCAATAACTATACAAACATTTATATAGAAATGTTGGTAACACTTCACAAAAAGCTCTGATTAGTTAACATTACTTGAGTCATTAACTAACAATAAGCAATATATTTGTTAATGTACTTATCAACATTGTCAACATTATTTAAAGGTTCCTTTGTTTTTTTCATGATAACAGAGGTCTAGGGGCTATGTACTGTAACTACCATATAAGTTTCAAAACAGTCAATCCACAGACAAATGTACACGGCCTGCATAAAGTAGCTGTGCCTTTTCACGAGCCGTTGTGACGTCCGCAAAAATGTGATGTCAGAACTACTCAGTCACCACCTTCAGTGCCACCCCAAACACTGCCCACCGTCCGCCCTCCTTTTCCCCAACCCCAGAGAACATCGTTGCTGAGCAACAACACGGAAATATGTCGAAAAATAAAACATCTAAAAACAATAAATTGTTATTGTTGCATGTTGTTGCTCCACTGATATAGTCCACAGGAAGTAGTGAATGAAAACAAGTGAGGGATTTCGGACACTGAGTGCGCCAGAAGGGCTTCTGCTTTTGCATAGTTTGTTCTTGCTGTTTAATAATCATTTGAAACTTAGCAAAAAACTGGCAGCTCCAGTAGTAATGAAATGATTTATTTTGAACTCTGTCATGGAAACTAGCATGTATAAACCTTAATTAAACAATTTAATAATCAATTCAAAATTAATTTAAACCTGTATGACATTACGTTGTACCCACATTGGACCGTTTGGAAAATGGATGGATGGATGATTCAGCTGCAGGCGCCATCTTCTAGCGAGACACGGGAATTAATTTGGTGTGACCGTCACAGTGCATTATGGGTATTCTAGCTGTTGAGCGTACATCGGTTCGTTATTGTGGTGCATTGAGGGATTGAATGAGTGCACTCGATAACATCCACTATGGTTTCGGACACCACTACAAATGGCTGTCACCTCAAATAGTGCCCTATTTACAGGTATAGGGGCGATTTCGGACACAGCCTAGGTCAACATAATATGACAGGGAAGAGAACCAAACCAGAACAAAACATAATTCATTCATAAATAACATTTTATAGCCAGTTGGCAACATTAACCAAATGTTCATCATAACATTTTTTTTTTTTTTTTTTAGCTGGGTTGAGGGTTTAAAAATTCAGACAACCTAGAGTTTATTGCCAAATTATCTTTAAGGCCCAGCCGAAATCTATGCACTTTTCCATGCTTATTTTGGGACATTATTTCAGTTAGCTAAATATCAGTACCTTATCAATTAGCTAACAATATTTCAAAACCAAACAAGAATATTTAGAAGCTCTTTGTGGAGTTCAGCGCTCACAAAGTCCATTAAGGCCTGGCTACGAAGAATCAAACGATTCTAGAAAGGGAGAGAAAGAATAAGGATGTTCAGATTGACATTTGTGAGTCAGCCCAGCTGCGAGGCAGCACTAATCAGACCCAGGGTGCAATCAGGGGAGATGCTGTTCCAATCATTAAGAGGAGGTGAGAGAAGAGGAGCAGTGCTGGCACCGTAAGAGGCTTCAGTATTTCGCCAGAACCACTGTGCACATAAAGGAGTGTCCGACTTGTCTAGTAATCAGGCTAGAGAAACGATGGATAGAGTGAACGAGAGAGAAAGAAAGGGAGCGAACACATTCCCTGAAGACTGTCAAGTGGCGCCAAGCTAATAATCAGTTTGTTCTTGGCTGATTAGGAGCTAATCATGGTCCAAACAGAGCACAGGGCCCACAGTTAGCAGCACTGATCCTACATCCCTGTCTTCACTTAACACGTGACGGTCTGCCTAGACAGATGGAGGGAGAGGGAGAGAAATCAACAGCTATTGGGTATTAAGGAGCTTCCCTGGCGTTCAAAGAGCGACAATATTTACTCTCTGATGAGTTCTGATTTGCATCCGAATGCAAGCACAGGAAGTCAAGGATAAACAGTTGAACACAAGGTAAAACATAAAGAACGTCATGCCATTTTGGTTCTTCAAGGGTCGTTTCTTCTATTTTTCATTGATTTGTTTATCCTTTATGATGAAGAGGGTTTTTTTTTATAATATGTTATACAGCAATGCACGCTGTAATTATTCTTTCAAAAATGTGCTCTTTTGGACTGATTTTTAAGAAATCAGCCTCGTCAGTCAAACAGTTAGTGCTGCCAGTCATATTTGGCAGAAAAATAAATCCCATCATTCACAGCCAGAAGCGTTGCCCATTCAAATAGAGTGTGAACATGAGGGACACTTGTCCCCTCATTTTTATGAGTTTTAAATCCAATATATTATTATAATGATATTGACAATGATATTGATAATACAATATCAATAAGGTTCAATTTGTTAGCTTTAGTTAGTTAACATGAACTAACAATGAAAAATGCTAAAGTATTTATTTATCTTAGTTAATGTTAGTTTCTACATTTTTAAAATCAAAAATCATAGACTGTTTAAAACAATGGACGTAGTGTCCGTGACGTCACCCGTAGGTTTCTGAAGAGCCAAAAGTGGGCGGAGATGGCTATCTTGGCATCGCTTCACTGTGTGTCACTTCCGGATTAGCTGATTAGCGGGATTAGCTGAGGCAACGTTTCCGTCATAGAACAGAATCGGCTCTCTTAAGAGTCGTGAATGATATAATGCTTACTACTGATACGGGGCAATCTGTGGCTTTAGTCTTGGTAGATCTTAGCACTGCATTTGACCTTGTCGATCACAACATTCTCATTTCTCGTCTTGAAGCATGTATGGGCTTTCGGGGTACGGTGCTACAATGGTTCCGTTCATATTTAACTAATAGGAGTTACTCAGTCTGCATCGGGCAACATTCTTCGCCTGAAATGAAATTGGGGTCTGGCGTTCCTCAGGGATCTATTCTTGGCCCGGAACTGTTTAATCTTTATATGCACCCTTTGGGTTCTATTTTATCTAGATATGGCGTATCTTTTCATCTGTATGCTGATGACACACAAATTTACTTGCCTTTGAAATGTGATGATAAGCTTGCTTTAAAGCCAATATTGGACTGTTTGGATGAACTAAAACTCTGGCTCGCTAGTCATTTCTTGACTCTTAATGAGAGCAAGACCGAAATTATCTTGTTTGGTTCAAATGATCGCAGTATCATAATTTTGATCTCCAAACGTTGTTACCTTACAGTACCACCTTTGTTCGGAATCTGGGGGTTTGGTTTGATAACAACCTTAAATATGATAAACAGATAAGTGCTGTGGTTATCATCTTTGTCTTTTAGCCAAAGTTAAGCCCTTCTTGTTTGCAAAAAACTTTGAGATTGCTATGCATGCTTTTGTAACTTCCCGTTAAGACTATTGTAACTCTTTATATATTTTTTGCCCCTCAGATATGCATCACACATTTGCAATTAGTTCAAAATGCTGCTGCACGGCTTCTCAAATATAGAATTGATTTTAAAGTTTTGTTATTTGTTTTTAAGTCTTTGCGGTACCAGGCTCCACAGTACCTATCTGAATTCCTACATCCGCCCACACAGTCAAGATCACTCAGATCGGGGGACTCTAATTTACTATCTGTCCCTAGAACTAGACTTAAAAATAGGGGTGATAATGCTTTTGCAGTCATCGGCCCTAAGCTATGGAATAGCCTACCGGCTTACATCAGATCCGCCTAAACTTTGTCAATTTTTAAATCAACTTTGAAAACATTTTTTTTTTCAATAGCTTTTAACATATCGTGATTTTTTTTCTTTCTTATTGTTTGTTTTCTTGGCCTTGTAAAGCACTTTGGTCAACACCAGTTGTTTTTAAACATGCTATACAAATACAATTGTATTGTATTGTATTGTAACGTGACGGCTAAAAGACAGCAGACAAACGGCTAGTAGTGACAGTAGCGGTCACTCAAGTGGCCACGCCCATAACTTTGCAGAACTTTAAGGCTTAATATAATTTAAACGGATGAGTTAAAAAAAAAATCAAGATTAGCTATATAGATCAAAACCCCATTTAGTACCAGGCTGTAAACATATTTTTTTCTGCTGTGAAGTTGGGAATATTAACATGGGGGTCTATGGGATTGACTCTCTTTTGGAGCCAGTCGATGAATTGCAGTTTAGGTCACTTCCGTGTTGTGTTCAAGAGAGAAGGTAAGCGGAAGGTTGCTGCTTGGTTTCAACACTCTACTAATGCAACTCAACTAGACCACACCCCTTTTATTGTGTAGCCTATACCCTGTGCGGGAATTGTTTAAAAGGAATATTGTTTATAATCAGTGCTTACTGATATAGATAATAACTCACTTTGGAGTGACTTCGTGCTTTATAACTTTGCAGACCTTTTTTCATACTCAAACAGCAACATTACAAAGTTGAAAATGTAAAAAAAAGCATTATATTTTTAACATTAGTTAATGCACTGTGAACTAACACGAACAAACAATAAACAATTGCATGTTTAACTAACATTAACAATGGTTAATTTGGTTTAAGTTGGTTAAGGTGAAAAATTTATTTCTCACTGTTCATGCAGTTTTCACTTGAGATTTAGTAGAACTTATAAATTAAAATAATATTAAATGTTAGTCTTTTTTGGGGTCACACTGAGGGTGGGCAAACCCCCCCCCCCCCAAAAAAAACATCAATATTGATGCATTATGCCCCTTTTCACAGCTGATTTTGTCCTGATTCGTTTCATACCAGCATGAATGGTCCATCACTTAACTTGCACAAAGTTTCCTGGATCTCCAGCACCGACTCAAACATGCATCTTTCCAACACTAGTGCTGCAAATGCACCCCCCCCCCTCCCCCGCTCTGGAGCCTGTGAAATTGGGCCGAACTAATTAGAATTTAAATGAAACCATAATTGGACATTTTGTGCTTGTCAAGCGATGAGAGACAGATGGGCTTGTAATTACATTACAAGTCTGACATCATGGCGGTGTGTACGTGTGGTGTTCAGTGTGCCCTTCATGCCGAGCAAGCTGGTAACAGCACAAGTTCAAAGGCAATTTAGGCCTCGTCTCTTTAATCACGCGCTGACAGCGTCGAAACTCTGCCTCTAATCCTCACTCTCGACAGTCGCATCCAACCACAACAGGTATCTTAGTGAAAACAAAAACCTGGCAGATTTTATTTTTAAGTTAGGCCTTCGAGAAGTCTCAAAAACCTTTTTAATTAATTGGTTTATATTGATGTACACATTACTGAAGGAATGAATCAATTCGATTCACTTGTGATTCATTGTTCTTGTCTTGTATTTTAATTAATTTGAAATAGCTAGGTGAAATGTTAGTTATATTTTCAATTATTAAACCAATGTATTTTACCAAAGGGAGGCAAAATTAATTAATCGCAGATTTACTTTTGACGTTTATTTGATAAATATTTGTGCATTTGTGATGTGTTGAATACATTTCTCTCACAACACAAAAATAAACTGTAAGAATGTTCATTTGTAGATCATGATGCAATAATAATAATAATTATTATTATAATTAAAGTTGCAAGGGAAATTATCCCGCATTGCAAATCAAATTTATTGGCAAAATTTGAAGACTTTCAGCTGTTTGCAATGAACAAATCAAACAAAATTAATACAATAGCTCAACACAACAAATGTTTTAAGTGGTTTCCCCAAACTCAACTGAAAATGCAACTTTCAATGACTTCTGCGGTCCCAAAATGATTCAACCTTTCATGGCAAGCATCTTTAGTACTTAGTAGAACACTCTTTTGCTGTAATGACCCGCTGCAAACGACATGTTTAACCAGACACCAGCTTCTGGTGTTTCTGAGGAATCTTTAGCCCATTCCTTATGAGAAATGGCCTCCAGTTCAGTTATATTTTGGGGTTTGCGTACTGCAACAGACTTCTTCAAATCCCACCAGAGATTTTCTATGGGGTTCAAGTCAGGTGACTGTGATGGCCACTGTAGAATCTTCCAGGACTTCTCCTGCAACCAAGCCTTGGTGGAATTTGAGGTATCCTTGGGATCATTGTCCTGTTGGAAGGTCCAATGCTGCCCAAGCTTAAGCGTCCTCACTGATGACAAGACGTTTTCTCCTAGGATTTCCTGATACTTCAATAAATTCATCTGGCCTTCCACACACTGCATGTTTCCAGTGCCAGAGGATGTAAAGCAGCCGAAGAGCATCACCGAGCCCCAACATGCTTAACTGTAGGCAGAGTGTTCTTTTCAGCATATGCTTCATTCTTCTTCCTCCAGACATACGGCTGATCCAGAGGGCCAAAAAGTTACAGTTTCGTTTATTCGCTCCACAGAACAGAATCTCAAAACTTCTGTGGCTTATTTATATGATTTTGACCAAATTTGTGCCAACTTTTCTTGTGCTTTTGGTTCAGTAAGGGTGTACGTCTTGGAGTTCTGGCATGTGTTTAGTACGCACCGTATTGCACAAGCTGAAACTTAAGTGCCTGTGGCCACCAAGTCTTGCTGCAGGTCTTTTGCAGTCACTCGAGGGTTTTTCTAAACCTGCTTTCTCAGAAATCTGGTTGCAGCCCTTGATAGCTGCCTTTTTCTGCCCCTGATAGCTGCATTTTTCTGCCCCGTTCAGGTAGTGTAAGCACTGCTCCTTTAACTTTGAACTTGCGAACTATGATTCCAACGGTGTCTCTTGGAACATTTACTGCCTTCGCTATCTTTTTGTATCCTGTTCCTTGTTTGTGAAGGGCGATGATACCTTCTCTTAACTTTTTGGACCATTATTTTGACTTGTCCATATTTCTAACTTGCAGTCAAATGTGACACTCAACAAACCTAGCCAGTTCAGACATTTTGTGCATTTCTAGCTCAAGCACACCTGGTGCAACTAATGAAGCTCTTGATTAATTGCATCAGGTGTGCTTGAGACAACACCTTTTTTGCAGATTTGTGCTGTAGTGAGGGATTCTATTCAGGGGGTTGAATAATTTTGAAACTGCAGAAGTCATTAAAAGTTGCATTTTCAGTTAAATGTGGGGAAACCACTTGAAATATTTGTTGTGTTGAGCTATTTCAATTACTTTTGTTTGATTTGGTCATTGCAAACAGCTGAAAGTCTGTAAATTTTTCCAATAAACCTGATTTGCAATGGGTGTTGAATAATTAGGGGCCAAGCCCCGAAAGGGATAGGGGATTGGATGTACCACGTGTCCGCCGTTTTGAATTTTGTTATAAATTGCAATGTCTTTTAAACTATTTGACATAATTTAGTAGGGATCATCAACAGAATGTCCTGAAGGTACATGAGAAGATTGAACAGAGTGCCACCTAGTGTTCCAAAGATATACGTTTTTTTGCAAAAACACCTATAACTTTTGAAAACATTGTTCGAAATTTTATTGCTTTATGTCATTATATTCCTTGGTTTATGGCAATTCTGACGATATCTTATTTGTCATTTTCCAACAATGTGACTGTCCGCCACATTGAAGCAAATGCAAGTTTTCACTACTCCTACAGATTTTTCTCAGTTCTGTCCAAAATTTGATCAGATGGTCTTTGTACCAAGCCGCACAAAAATGACTGAACGGGTTTTTGATATTGGCTACCGTTCCCGAGATATTTGTCTCCAAATATGACCTAGCCTGTATTTGTAGCCTTATGCTAGTTAGCTTAGCATACTAATTGGTTAACATGCTAACCAGATGCCATTCTTTCTAATGTGGCTCTTCAGCTATCAGGCTAACCATAAGCTACATTAGCATGATCTGGTTAACATGTTTTTGTGTGCTCATTCTTACACTGAAGTCTCTCCTCATCCTCTAAGTCAACGTCCTCTGAGTGGCGCAAGCCACATGCCACATGCCATGAAACCCGAACCATTCCGGCCATGGGTTCGAATCCTGTGTGGCACATGCCCAGACAGTAAGAGATACTGTGGCCTTAAGTGGTGGAAAAGTTGCTTCTGTTCCAGACATGGTATCTTTCTGAGAATGAACTCATTAAATAAAACATGTGGTACATTTATATAAAAAGGCAAAGTATTTATTTTTTTGCTACTATTTGAACCCATTGATCTCATCATGCTGATCACATTCAGCATCTTGCATTAAAAAGTAAGGATACTTTGTAAGAACACAAAGTAAGAATACTTTGGTTATTAAAGTTTCTTTTAAAGTTTTGAAAGCAAAGTATTTTTAACTACTTTTTGAACCCATGGAACCATTGGCACTGCTTGGCCCCGTGATGGCTGCTTGCAGCTATATTTTCGATTGCAGCTGTACATCCTCCTGAGAACTAGGAGGATACTAGGGGGGTTGTGATTTTTTTTTAGGTCATTACATTGTTTGGAGCACAAGAAGCAAATGGACATTTAAAAAAAAGATATTTTATTGTTATTGTTTATTTTTACATTTTATTTTATTTATGTTATGCTATGACCCATTTAAGAAAATGAAAAGACATGAATTGACAAAAAAAAAGTTTTGTTTAATTCACCAATCAATAAGCTTTTTTTATCCAAACTTTGTATAAAGATGATTCTCAACTATTTTACAAAATACATAACATAATTATTTGATATACCATTTTACTTTATGCAATGTGTTTAAAAATGGCCATAAATGCCATTCCCTTTTTTGCAATGCATCTTTACACTTTCTAATTTGCATATTAATTTGTTCTTGGGGCTACATATAATTAACAAAGATGTGTAATAATGGCAGTAATAATTGGTAATATTTTCATAAGAATATTGATTTATATACATTCACTGGACTGTGGATAAATGCATCTGCCAAATGGATAGTAATAACTTATTATTATCATTAATAATAATAAAAAATAATAATACAGAGATTATATAGATGATTTGTGGTTCATGATTAATTTACAATAGTACTGCACACTGATATGGCTAAGATAAATCTTCGGCACACAAAAGAAACTGTCCCCATGGTTATTGCTGCTATGGCAACAAAATTCATATCTGCAATTTGGCCTTTGCATTGAAATTATAGGGTGACTAAATTATAATGTCACGTAATTTCATACAAAGACTTAATAAGTACTAGCTTACAAGCAAACTGCCTTTATTTTGTTGTTTGTAGACTTGAGCAGGCACTGGTTCAGTACATAATATAAACAGTAATATTTAGCATAGTGTTAATTATACCTTTTAAAAGAGTTGTGATTAGTAATAATTCATTTGCTGATGTGTAGGGCTATAACATTTTTGACATGTGTCATGGTCCTCTATTTTAGAAAAGAAAATGATATGCAAGAGAGCATAGAGCAGTCATTTTTAAAGGATGTTTTTGAGTTCTGCAATAATACAACTTGGCGGTGAAGGTGAAAAGGTCCTATAAATCAGAAGGCAATGTTTTCTGTAGGCAATTATTATTCCCCCAAAATACCTGTTTCAAACATGTCATGTCATTGCATAATTGGTTTTCTCAAACCATGTGCTTATACTCAATTATTTTGTTTTTGTTACTGCCATCAAGAAATATTCTTTTAGACATGGCAGTCGGTGGGTTATTCCTGATCGTAAAGCTTTGACCTTTACACTGTTTCCACACTAATCCCTGACCTTTATCTTTCATTTTCTGTGTAAAGATGGTTAAGATTGACTTATTAAAATCCTACTGAAATAGACTCATATTAATCTTATCTCATCCGAGGCAGGTGAGAGGCTCTTGTCAAACTCCACGTAAAGGATCTGAAATCCCATTGAGAGCAGGATGATGATAGAAAGCATCAAACTTTGATTGAAGTTTGAGATCATCCTCAAGCATATATGAATGGATTTGATTTAAATAGCCATGTTTAATCTCCTTGATGAGATTAGATTTTAGGCGGCCCTGACCGGTAAAGAAAACCGACCCGATTAAACATCTGAACTATTGGAATCCTCAACAATTACCTGTGGTGACTGTTGGTGGACCAAAAAAAAAAAAAAAAAAAAAAAAAAAAAAAAACTCACCGTCTGGAATAGTGATTCATAGTGTAAAAGGGGTTTATCCGTTGTTTGGACAGATTGGAGAACAGTGCTGTGAAACTGCACATGCTTTGGTGGCGATGCCAGAACGGTGCTTTGTAAATGACTAAAGGAACAAAATATGCCCAGAATTGTCTAGAGTGGAGCCAAACAAAGATTTCAGTGTCTTAATGACAAATAAATCAAGACATCTGGGTAGACAAAGGAGAAAGAATCAGTCAAAAACAAGCGTACATTCCATTGTACAATTCTGCAAGGACTAGGGCTATTTAAGATATGATTTCTACTTTTGCAGTTAAATTATTTGATACACATCATAAGGCCAAGAACTAAATCAGTGGATTTGAGCTATCATTCGTGTCCAGCCTCTCGGCTTTGATCATATCTTGTTAGCGTATAAGTTCCTGCCCCAATCCTAGCGTTGTCCCAAATGATGTACGGTTAATTGTACACTGATCAATTTATCACCTCACGATTAATGTGCAATTTCCACTCTCGCAGTCAAATTACTTGAGTAATTATGATGTCTTTAGGCCACGACCTGCTTATATGCATGCGTTCTAGTGATGTAGAAACCAGGAGCCCCATGCTTGTGTTCTAGGTTCTTTGATCATGTCTTGTTAGTCTTTGAGTTACAATCCCTTCAAAAGTCTGTTCTAAATTACATTCAGAAAAAAATGTGCCCCGGGTCAATTTGGTGGGGAATAAAATGTACCAGCAGACTGTTCTGAATGAGACAGAGAGAGAGAGAGAGAGAGAGAGAGAGTAAAGTCAGAGTAAACGAAGCTACAAAGATGAACTGATGCAGTTGAGTAAACATCACACCACAAACTTCGGCCATGTGAATTTGTAATAAGATTCGTCTTTTCACATTTAATCCAAATTGCGCATAATGTTTCAAAGGTTGCAGAATTAAAGACATGGGAACAAGAATACTCAATATTTGCCTGAAAAGCGCTGCTTTTATGAAAAGGTTATTTTGAAACTAGCTAATTATAATGTAAAGTAGTTAAACTATTTAAAATGGGAGGTATTGTATTACACATACACACACACACACACACACACACACACACACACACACACACACACACACACACACACACACACACACACAAATGTATATTGAGTATGAATCATACATACACACACATACAATGTTATCATATCAGGTTAAAAATAGAAATATGAACTGAATGGTAATGACGGGTTCGGATGGTCTGTTTGCATCTTGGAAAAAAGTCACGGTTGGTCAAAGTTTCTGTTTGTCTGGTACTTTGGGAACTCATTCCCATGATTCTCTCGTTTGCTCTTTGGCTATTCAGTCAACACAAAACCCCTGAACACCAGAAAGCATGAATAATGTCAATTCTTTTATTATATCATCTCTCTTTGAAACATTTAAAAATTCTCCCATTGTCCAACATATTTTACAGCTGCATGATCGAAATATGAGTTTTGTAATCCATGTCTGTCAGCTGTAGGCCATTTTTATGTTTACAGCTAAAATTTCATCTTCATCAACTTTAGGCAGATATAGGCAATGATATAGGCTATGAATTTAAAATGGAAAATAGAACAAAAATATACTCACAAGTGTATCCAAAATGTAGCATTATAAAGTAACAGATATAACAAAACAATGACAAAAGCTAAAACTTATTGGCTATTTAAAAAAGAAAGAAAGAAAGAAAATGTGCTTTTTAATATGTTCCAACTGTCTGTTTCTACTGGAAATACGTCAACACTGGAACAAGTGAGCTCATCAAGTCATTTCATGGTATGGGGTCTTTATATTTCTGAAACTCAACTTTCAAGCGTTACACTGTGAGCAGGGTCGAGTTTAACCGTATCTGCATGTCATCGTAATTTTAATGATCACCTGTCTGCATGTCTCAATGCTGCATTACTCATACTGTATACCAAATGAAAAGTACAAATTCAGAGTTGATTTATAAATAGCTAGACACCTTCCATTATTTCACAGTCCGATCTGGGCACTTGCCTCTGAAGTACAGCCAGAGCAATGAAAAAAGGGAGGAAAAACAGCAATTATCAATCAAATACCACGCAACATGTTGGAGCATTTAAAAAGACTCATTCCATACAAAGATCTGTGGCAGAATTTCAGTGCCTCTGATTAGAATCCGGGAATTGTAAATTGTGGCTAATTAGGCTGTCATGGGTTCATTAAGGGCTTCATTGCCTCCCCTTTTCCTCACCTGCATGTATATTAAAACTCATTAGCCTCCTTGTCTGAGATTCCACTTGCATTAATTGCCACTGATGCCCCAGCGCTCACATCCCATGATTCTCTTCTCTGCAGAGTTAGAAAAACACAACTTCTTCCTGTTATAATCCGTTTAGAGTTTGGCTGGTTTGCCCCTGCTGGTGGATGTCGTAACTACAACATCTGTCTGAAAAAAAAAAAAAAAGAAGCATATTTCTCCTTCATTTATTCAAAACTGGCTCTATATTCTTACAGAATAATTCTTTGCAGACTTTTAAATTATTATGGCAAAAAAAATGTTATAGAATATATTTATTAATATATTGTATATAAATTGTATAAAATAATATATTTTTTATTTTATGGTGTTTTATAATACTTTAAATTCTATTTTTATTTTATATTGTTTTGTGTTCATTTTAACTTTAGTTTGTTTTAGAATAATAAAAAAATATATTTTAGTTTTAGTAATTTTAGTACTTTAACTTAAAGGTGCTATATGTAGCTTTTCTTCTAAAATGAATCCTTTTTTTATTGCCTGTGTGTGAAGGGGTTGTAATCACACATTACAAGGATCCACTTGTCGGGTTTTGCTATTACCTCTGAAGGCCAGTATTCCTATTTCTATGTGAAGGCTCCGGGTCGGATTTACCGCGAAATCCATCGGATGTGACGTGCATGCGCGCTCCCGAGCCTCTCTCCTTTTTATATACAGTCTATGCGACGGCACTGCAGCTAACTACATGGAGTCTGATAACACCAAAAAACGACCTGCCTCCAGCACAACACAGACTCCAACACAAACTCCACATAAATATAAAAAACAAAAAAAAGTTTTATCTGCTGAAGCTCGTCAGGCCAAACGTGAATCGGATCAACTTCGGACGAAAACACGGATCAACATCGGCAGAGCGTTTGAATTATGGAGAGACCTCCGCTTTGTTTTAGGTATAGGTATATATTTAGGTATAAAAACAGACCCGGAGTTGGCTTTCATCCCTATTGTGATGCTTTCTCCGTTGTGTTGAAAGTCTCAGTGTGGCCGGTACCATGAGTGCTCGCACGCGCACAAGCGCTCTTGTAAAAATTGGTTGCAATCTGAAACATCACCGCTAGAGGCCGTTAAAAACTACACATAACCCCTTTTAAATAATTTTTATTTCAGTTTGTTGCCTATGCAATTTTTCTAGTTTTCCTTTACGTTTTGAAGTTTTATTATCTAATATTTATTTTACTTCAGTTGTATTTCCATTAATGAAAATAATTTGTAATAGTTTTAGTTAACAATAAAAACTCTGATTTGCACACATGGATATTTATTTATTTAGCACCCTTAAGTTTACTTTTTTTTTAATCTCATGATAGTGTCTAGCGAAGGGTTAGGGACTGTATTACTGTCACTCAGTATTGTCATGGTGTTATTTTTCCGGAAAAATTAGTCACATGGCATTCACAGCATTGGTGATTGTCTCAAAACAACCTTTCATTAGAACTGAATTCACATGAGCAAAGATTGCAGATTTCGAATCGCATAGTGGTCCTGCGCCAGCCAAGCAACTACCATTGAGATGAAATTCTGAATGCTAATTGATAGTTTTCATCAGGTATTGTAGACCTTATTGGTCTCTTCCAGCCCTCTCTCTGTCTTTCCATGGCTCTCATCCCGAATCCCCCCCACCCTTACTCACCCTCTACAGCATCAGTGTGGTTTGACAAGGATGAAACGCTTGTCTGTCCTGTCAGGATTTGAGCTAAACTTAATGAGAAGACGAGCAGTGCCACAACTCATGCCACGCGTCTGATCCCTGCCCATGTCTCTCCAACGCTAATGGCATTACACTGCCTGCTCCTTTAGCAGCGTTCATCCTTTGCCATTTATCTTTGTGTGATGCACGATGTGTGTAGTTAGTTAGTTTGCCTATTAATACTAAATGCCAGCTTGTCACGCACTTCTGAACTTTAAATAAAAAGTATTTTTCTTCTTTTTTTTAATCTTGAGCAAGACATTTTGTTGGTGTGTTTTTTATGGGAATTGAATTTCTTTGACAGAAAAACAAAAATTACTCAGAGCACACATAACGATATACCCCACAGCTTTCCCCAAATTATGCAGGTTGTGGGGCTGCAAAATGATTAAAGGTGCACTATGTAATATTGTAAAATAGCGGTTGAACTGGGTACTGCAGTCCAAATTCAAAATATTGGAGAGAGTTTTTCCCCTGCTCCCTCCTCCTCAGACTCGACACTCACGCAGGTTGCCAGATTGAGGACACTAGGGGTTAAATGGATCATTGTTGATCCGTGATCCGTACGGACCAGGCCCCACGGTTCGGAACACATGTGATTCAAGAATTAATTTACACATTCAATATATTTTAAATCATTCCAGCGCTAGAGGAGGCAAAAGAGAATTTAAAGGCAGGGTAGGTGATTTGTTCCAGAAACATTTTTTTGTTATGCTGATTGAAAGTCTCTTCATATCTTCATAGCAATACATGGGCGTCGGAAGCAAAGAAAATGTGGGTGGGTCATCCTCCAGATTTTTTTACTGGAGTAGATTAGGGGTGTTCCCGAAGCCAAATACCTTTTTTAAAGTCTCTATGCAATAATGAGTGAAGTGAACGAGTGAGAGTAAAAATGAAATGAGCGCAAATCCGTCTACGCGTGCATCTCTCAGAAATCAGAGCTTGGCGAGAGTAATATCAACTCAAATAGGCTACTACATGTTCTACGATATGATATCGTATATTATTGTATGAATATTTAAATGATTTAAGCCTTGTACAATATGATAGGCTACTCGAATGAATGGAATAAGCAGAGGGAGGGTTCAATCTTATGCTTTCAAAACTAGCTTGCTATTGCTAGCTTCTCCGGAAATCGCTTACCTACCTTTATTTCGCGCACAGCGATTTTAAAGACCTCCTAAAAACGATCACCTGCAAAATATCTACTTCAATATAATAAAATATACACTCACTGGCCACTTTAGGGACACCTTTTCAACTGCGCGTTAACGCAAATATCTAATCCACCAATCACATGGCAGCAACTCAGTGCATTTAGACATGTAGACATGGTCAAGAGGATATGCTGAAGTTCAAAATGAGCATCAGAATGGGGAAGAAATGTGATTTATGTGACTTTGAATGTAGAATTGATGTATGTTGTATGTGGAATTGAGATGGGCTGTTCTGAGTATTTCAGAAACTGGAATTTTCACACGCAATCATCTCTAGGATTTTCTGTGGCGTAAATGCATTGTTGATGCCAGAGGTCAATGTTTTCAGCACCTAGTTGAATCTATGCCATGAAGAATCAAGGCAGTTCTGAAAGCAAAAGGGGGTCCAACCCGATACTAGCAAGGTGTACCTAATAAAGTGGCCAGTAAGAGTATGATATTTTTGTTATATATGTGTATCTCGACTACCTTACTGTACATGTACTATTACTGTCCTGAACTATTACCGTATGGATGTCACGGTTCAGTGCATGCAGTCAGATGACCAATACAGTCTGCTAACCGCCACAACAGGAAAAAGAGCAGAAGAAGAAGAGACGATCTATGCAGCAACCCAAAACAAGAGTTCAGATGCCACGCAAGAGCTTGTTAGTAGCCTATATGTTTCGATTCATTTTTGTGATGCGCTCCACAAGCTTCACGGAAAGGAAACCGGCTACAGCAGATCGCGGCATCCTGTTTGTTTTCTTCATTTTACAAAAGCACAATGATTTGTTTTTATTGTGAGTGTACACAAATAAAAACAGACCCTTTACAGTTTGGAATGAACTCTTATCTGTTTGACAATAAATGGAGTATTTTAAGTTGTTTCTGCTGTTATAATGAGACAAAATCATTCGGCTTTGTGCCGATGTGTGTCGTGAATCGTGGAAGTCTCACTACTACAGTCCACTGATGAAATATGCGTGTCTTGGAAATGGGAAGCCATTGTAACATCTAGCTTCGAAACATGTAAATGTAAATCGAACCGTGACCCCAAAACCGAGGTACGTACCGAACCGTGACTTCTGTGTACCGCTACACCCCTAATATATATATATATATATATATATATATATATATATATATATATATATATATATATATTATATAATTTGCATGTTATATGAAAAATCTCTAAAGAAAAAAAAGTCATGTATTGCTTTTGACAAAAGCAGAGCACTTATAGTAAAAAGTGTTTCATTCTTTCTCTTTCTCCCTTTCACTTTCTGTCTTCTTAACCCTACAATATGTGCTCAGATGTGATTTAATAAGTGGAGAGACCCCACGGGAGGCCTCGCATGGAGTTTTCCTGTGGGTCTTTTCTGTGTGTATGACTCTGCAGTGGTAGGGGTGCTTCCCTGGCCCAGATTAATTACCCCCCTCTAATTGGTTTAGTGTCTCGCAGCTGGGCCATGCAGGCAGCCCGCTGATACATCCAGTTAAATGACGCCCATCAGTCATCGCTGGCTATTAGAGCTGGGAACTGGGACCCAAGTGGTCCGCTTTCCTCCTGGAGTGAGTTTGTTTGTGTGTGTTTAAGACAGAGGGAGAGAAAGAGAGTGTGGCAGTCATAAACACCTGTACGTTTGTCTTTAACACACACCAGATAATTTGATCTCTTGATGTGCTGTCAGTCAGAGCTGTATGATTTATGTATTGATTGATGTTTGGATGCGTGTGTATAGATTGAGGGAGTTTATCAGAGAGAAATAAAGATGTAGTATTTGATTACAGTCTTCGTCATACATCAGTTTATTTATACCTGTGTCAGTGACAAATACAACAGTGTCATATGGTTTTGAAAAACGTGTTTACCATTTTCAAGAAATGCTAGAAATGACTCTAAAATGACTCTAAAAATGACTCTAAAAATGACTTATGACTCTAAAAATGACTCTAAAATGTCATGGTGTGACCATTAAGTAAAACAAAATCATATTTTTCTTACACCTTGAATATATGTGTGTACACCTCTTGATCATTATTTTTAAAAAAACTTTTAGAATAAAATGTTTTATGAATTTATGAAATGATTAACTGAATTAGGGTTTTCTTTATTAGTCATTTGCTAATTTGCAAATCGTACAACCTAAGCTTGCTTTGTATTTAAAGTATCAAATTATCTGATAGTTTTTAGAGATTTATTGACATGACACAGTCAGGACGGGGTTTCGCTCCATGTTGGGTGGATCAAATGATTTTCATTTGGTGGACAAAAAAAAAAAAAAGAAATCTGAAGTTGCCTATTCAAGATATTCAAGTATCATCATAAAATGTTTTTGTTTATGCCCCAAAATATAAACATTTTAATTCAGAAATTGCATCATCAAAGAAAAAAAAGAAATACGTACAGGTTTGGAATCACATGATGATTAATTATGACAAAATTTGAATTTTTGACTGAATTATCCCTTTAAGAAAGGCGCGAGATTATATCCAAACTTCACCCACAGCCGTAACAGAAACAAATCAGCTGGATGGAACGACTTCCTGGCAGATGATGTAATAAAGCTGAAATGTTGATTAGGCGCACAGATATTGTGCCGGTGTAAAGTTATGGATCCAAATGCATAAATATAAGTAGGGGAATTGAATTGTGACAGACCTGATTCGAACGGATGTCATGTCAAATAAAACAAGTGAAGTGCATTATGAGGTGAGGAAATCTCCCTGTATCCCCTTGCACTTGTGTCTGGAATAAAAGCTAAGAGATTGGACTGTGAAAAGACCGTAGAACCGCTTATTGACTTGCAAATGCTCTATACAGTCCCATAGTGTGACAACAAGTGCAAATATATGACGCACCCTCATAGACTCATTTCCAGAGTGCGACGGAGTATTATAGAGCTCTCTGTGTCTCTTTCTTCTCTCCTTTCCTCTTTATTTATCTCTTTGTCTTTCATTCCCTATGTCTACCCTCTTCCCTCTATCTAATCAATCTCTTTAAACAAACATTATGTTTTGCTGGTTTCTAAATTACAAAGATTGTCATGCTTAAAACTTCAATTTTTCAATGTCACTGACATCATGCATATTTATTCTAAGTGCATGTTTCCATGCCAGTGTTCAGAAGATACTTCTGTTAGAATATGAATCATAAAAATGCAAATAAAAGGTTTTTGTTGCTATCATTATCACTTCGGCGACCCTCTGGTGGTCTAATCAATTATGCAGACAGAATGTAACCCCCGGGCACAGATCCCGACACCAGCAGCACAAACTTTCAAGTCACCAGGCGCTTTGTCTAATGACAGAAATTTCGCAACATGAAGACGAGGCCCATCAGCATCTCAGCAACATTGTGGTTCCACATCATTAATTTCCAGGGTCCTCTGTAGTGGGAGAAAACAAAATCAAATTAATTAGGATGCTGAAAACGAACATGAGAAATTAATAATATAAAATAAAATGAAATAAAGGAGAGAGGGAAAAAAAGTGCATTTGTGCTAATGGACGTGAAACAAATGATGCCATCATTTTTAAAGGGGAAGAAAGCCTAACTGTGTTGTTAGCAATTTCAGATTCAATTATAATGCAGGGACCTCAGCTCTACCTTTCAAATGAGGTTTAGATGAAAAAAAAAAACAATTTAATTAGAAATTATAACCCTTGAGGAACTTGCAGACTGCAAAAATTGTCCCAGCTTTCCTAGGTTGACACAGCGTGATTTGTATGTTTGTGTAAGCGATGCTCATGTGCACGTTAATGTTGCCTTTAGGTGAACCTGGTGAACTCCAACTTCCGATTTGGGTAGTTGATACTAACTCTTGTTTCCATCTGAAATTGTATTCTTCAGAACACAAAGCAACTTGGTCTTCAATGAAGAAAGAGGCCTTTTGTTCTTAGATGGTGCAGTTCCAGCATCTGCCTGTAGGGGTAAACTGAAACCCATGTCGTCTTTAAAACCTGTGCTGCATCCTAATACACCTACATACAATATGCCCTAGGGAGGTGAAGAAATCAACACAGGCTCATTGGAAAAACGTTCCTGTGGCAACATTTTTGCAAATTGCAAAATACGAACCAATACGTACCTATCACTGCAGTTTCTACAAGAAAGGAACACTAGAAGCAGTAAAACAGCAAACACTTTTTATCGTTTTCACACACAATTATGATTACAGGGGCAGATTATGGATTAATAAAGACTTGTTTTCACATTGCTCATTGCACAATTATGTTATCACCTCAAAACACTTACCATACCATAGTGCATGATTTGTAAACGAATATATTTTGAGGTTTGCACTTAACCAGCTCTATATGTTGAGTTTGACTTATATTCTGTATGAAGCTTGCTCCGTAGCTCAGCTGGTATTGACTTGTACTTTTGATGTGGAGAGCATGGGTATGAATCCCGTGAAAGACGAGTCACGATATCTTGTGTTCGCTTTTGTTAACACTATCGGGTAGGTTTAGGGTATAGTGTGGGTTTCCGTTATTTTAAAACGTGATGGAACATTAATCTTTTAGCGCCACTCATTGGACATTTCGATTCAGAACTGAAGTGATGCGTACAAACTCCAATGTAATAAAACATTGCCATACTCACGTTTATCTGTTCTGGAAAAAACAAAACACGCTTTTAGCGCCACTCACTGGACATTTCACCTTGAAACTGTCACGAAACATACACAACGCATCGTATTTTTTGTTTTGCAAAAATGTTGCCTCAGGTACGTTTTTTGAATGAGCCTGGGCTGGAAGAAATAGTACATACTATACCAGAAGAGTAGGCAAGTTTCTGGACATACTACCACGTCATAATTGTCTTTAACGGACTGCTCGGTCTCATATTACATGCATCCTGTCATCTTGTCACATGGCACATTTCAGTTAAAGGTGCAGTAAGCGATTTCTGAGAAACACTGTTGAAAGTGGATTGGACCGAGTACCAAAAAATACTGGTCAACAGCAGTAGGGGGCATGTCCAGGTGCCTGTGCTGCATAGTGTGTTCGAGAGTTTTGGGGCGGAGCTATCAAGATAGGGGTGTGGTCCTTTTGGGTAGGGGTGTGTTTGTTTTGGTGATTTCAAATATCAACAGCATTTTCTCAGAAATCGCTTACTTCACCTTTAATTTAATTTGGCAACAAGTCTTCCTACATTATTTGAGAATTAAGAGGTAGCATGTACAGCACAAATGTAATGTTTATCTAAAGTAATTTTTGCTTATTGGTGTGTGATTGAATTGTATAATTGAATGTCAGCAGCAAAGTTAATAAAGTGAGAATAAAATACATATATTTGTGTTATTTAATATATAATTGTGGCAAGGGGGGCGTGGTCTAGCGTAGTCTGTGACGGGAGAGAAGATTGGGAGACAGGTGCGGCGTAAGTGGGTCAAGTGCAAATGACAAACACCTGTGTCTGGTTTCAGTGATTGGTGTGGAGAGACAGTAAAAGCCAGACAAAACAGCAGGAGAAGGAGATTGACTGAGGACTCGTGGCGATCGGGTGAATGCTCTGGAGAGCTGCCGTTGGATTGAATGTGTTGAAAGACTTTGAGTTTATCTGAACATAGCGCGCCTGTTGTTTTGGTTGTTTTCCCTATTTGATTTAAATAAAACCCATGTTCTCGTAAGCCGACCCTGTCCTCTTCCTTTCCTGTATACTGAATCCACCACAGTAATTATTGCAGGTTTGTGTAATATTCTGAGTTTGCGTTTGACTGTTTTTATTCATTTTGAGGAATACTGATTCTGTTCTTGTGCAAGTGAGATGAATAAATGCATGCACACATTTAGTCTAGATTACTACAATAACCATCACAGCTCGCACAACGCCTCTGCACTTACTCCCGATTTCTCTCAACATAGGGATAGGACAGCTGTCAGTCAATAAATGGGAAAACTAAGGGCCAGATTTACTAACAGCTTGTGCCAGCGCAAACCCTCTTTTGGCGTAAAAAAAAAAAAAAACTACTGTCAGGATTTACTAAAGGCAGGCAGTGAAAGATTAGTGCGGAAAATGCGTGGACAGGGTTATTTTTGCGGCTGACCTTATTGCATGTGCATTTGTAGGAGTTTTCCTTTCAGAGGCAAAATTAATGGGAAGAGAGTGTTTAAATGAATCACGCAAGGTGATTTACTAAGGTTTGCGCTTGTCAATTTGCTGGTATTTGTGCATTATTTACAGCCTCCAAAAAAGCATGTCTTAAACGATACGTTAATTTGTGCTGCTTTTGGTAGATTGCATTGGTCATTATGGAAATGATCCAGCTGCGTCTGTGTTCCTTAATTTGCGCTTTGTCAGTAGATCACACGCAGAACTTTCCACTCACATCTGCGTTTTTTTTTGGAATAGCGTTCTCACGCTAATTTGCCCTGTTTAGTAAATCAGGCCCAAAGTAACTTGCGTTACTTATTTGAAAAAGTAACTAGTTAAAAAGTAATCAGATTATGTAACTCGCGTTACTTGTAATGTGTTACCCCCAACACTGCTTGGGACCTTTACATTCCTTACTGTTTTTATCCTGACTGGTGTTTTTTTTTTTTTTTTTTTTTTTTTTAAACAGATATCATCTCAGAGATTTATTTTGTGGATCTGAGAATCACAGCTTGTCAAAACTGGTGCCTGGCCCGTGGGGAACGGATGGCTCATCTCCAGTATGTGCTCCCAGCTGAAAGCAGTCAACAAGCTCTGCTGTAGCTCAGCCAATTTTTCAAAGCGTTCCGCTGATGTGATTGGTATCGTCCTCGGGCTGGATGGGTCCACTCTCAGTGACGGGGGAGGGGAAGGTTAGTCTGTCTTACCTGAGGATAGTGAGACCTTTCTGTAATCTACTCAGGGAGAAAATTATGGAGCTCAATTTAAGACTTACCCCATGAAATTAACACCCCCAGCTCTCATTTTTTGCTTCGAAGAGTGAATCTTTTGGTAGAATAGCTTGCCTCTTTTAAACTTCCAGAGTGAAAGAGGTTTTCACTTTATTTTGGCTTAACCTTAAAAGTCCATTTAGATGTGTTTCATATTTTTGCTGATGAGATGATAGGGATCTATAAACTCTTTTGTGTTATGAAATACAATAACATAAAGCTTATTTATTAAAGCCATGAAATCATACCATAATCTCTTACTTATATACACTGAAGCAAGCTAAGGTTTTATTGTACAAGCTAATACTTACAGTTTAAGTCTAATTCACTAACCCATCTTGGGTTAGATGGTATCAGGGCCATGGACAAGATTTGATGTTTCAGGTTTTGCTCTTCAAAATTGGTTTCTCAAATAATTTCTACACTGAAATCACATTGCATTCTGCAGAAGCTCAAACTAGATGTGAATTTGGCAGCTCTGTTGTGGTTCCACCATATTGTAGTATGGCTTTTTTTTTGTGGCATTAGGTCCTTACACAGGTCTTGGAGTCATAGTGTAGACTCATGGCTGTCCGGTAAAGATGCCTTTAGTAATATTTAATCTTATAAAATGCATACTGACTGGGACTTGGACCCACCCAGTTGTGTACCTGGTTGTCATTGATAATCACTGAGCTAAATTATTCTGATTAAGAACATATTTACTCCACCCATGAATCATTTAATGATGCATCTGCATAACGTTTTGTTTTTTCAAATAACTAGGCATACCTAATGCATTTGCAGTTTTTGCTGGTGTAATATGTTGCTGTAATGGTTCATTCTGTCCACAAATTTGGATGAATATCTGGCACGCAAGATTTCTGTTTTTTCTGATTGTACTTCTGTCATGTCCACAGGTTTGGTTTGAGTGCAATTTACTCACAAGTGATTTGAATTGATAATAGGTTTTTAGATTTTAATTAATTTACATTTGACACGTTTTGATAGTTGGCTTGACGGTCTTGTTTGAAGAGGTTTAAAAAGTCTTGAAGTTTTAAGGTTTCAAAGGCCTTATTGACATATATTTATGTATCAGGTTGTAAGAACATGTAATTTCCCTAGTATATATATGTGTGTGTATATATATAATTCCCTAAAATATTTATATGGAGTAACAAGTCACGCTCAATTAGCATGACAATGACATCATTAACAAGCACCCAGTTCGTCTGATTATTTAATTAGGGCCAGAGGAAATGAGGATGGGAGTTAAATAAAGAAACCTGTTAGTCTCTCCCTCGTGACTGTTTTGTCAAAATAGTGCGCTTTGTCCTGTACCAATCAAGGGTTCATCACATTGTGGGTTAAGACGGTGGCACGTGTACCCCCAGCAGAGGCCACGACTGCTCATTATACACACAGCTGTAATTTACGACCATTCTGGACAGAATATCAATTATGCATTTCTTAAAACAGTCACTGGATTAAAGACTTCACAAAAGGGCACTCACAGCAATCAGGCCAGCTGATTAGGTTTTCATATCGTGGATGAAAGACTCACTGCCAAAAAAGGGCTGATCATTCAGTCATTCAGAGATGAGGCTCTTTTGTCAGTTTGGCACGGCATATGCTGCCAAGTTCGTCCTCATTTGTCTTCCTGCCTTAAAGAAAAGCACCACTTTTTTGTAGTTCTAAAAATAACTAGAGGCTCTGTTTGGCATGTCATGGGTACATTTGTATGCTGATCAACTTGGTGATGGCTTGTTTAAATTTGATATGCATGGCAGATCTTATGAGCGGACCCCCCAAAGATGATGGCAAGTCATAAAATGTAATGTTCGGTTTATGACATGGCTAATTAAAAAATAAAAGTGATCTTGGATTAACATAACTGGCTTAGGATCACCTTGTTTTGCATAATGTAAGAAAGCAAATTGCATTTATCTCTGCAGTATAGAGGCTGGGTCACTTGTAGATTCAGGCTTGTTCAGAAAGCACAGTGAACACTACTGTTCCAAAATTTGGCATCTGTAAATATTTTTTAATGTTTCTTATGCTCACTAAGGCTGGATTTATTTGATTAAAAACACAGTAAAAACAGTACTATTGTTAAATATTTCTACAATTTAAATTATTTATTTATTTTTGTATATTTTGAAATGTCATTTTATTCCTGTGATGCAAAGCTGAATTTTCAGCTGCCATTAATTTAGTCTTTAATGTTGCATGATCCTTCAGAAATCATTCTGATATTCTGATTTGGTGCTCAAAAAGCACTTCTTATTATTCATACTTTCACTGTGAAACAATTTTAGATTTTTGATATTCAATGATACATTTTATTTTCATTTTCTTATTAGCATGCACATATAGTATATGTACAGTTTTGTTTGGCTACCTTGTGTCTTTAGTTATGCCCTCAAAGTGCAAGGTGTTATTTCAGTCAGGTTGTATAGAGGAATGCTGGCAGATGCCTTTTGTCATGCAGAGCAGCAAATAAGCTCGCTGGCATGATAAAGAGTGACAGGAAATGCTTCCAGCCATCAAAGTCTGTCCATTCTGTTAGTGTCTTGCTCCAGCTCCTGTTTCCACCTGTATGCTAAAGGTCAGGTGGAGGTTAAGAGCACTCTGTATGACCCCTTCTTGACTACACACTGATTATTTCCAAATATACAGTCAGTAACATATCAGAGACAAGCCTCAGACTGGCTCGCGTTACTGGCTCTCGCATTGCATTAGGGTGAACAGTTTTGATCAGTGATAGACATTTCTCAAAAATAATGTGTATTCAATATATGATTCACAGAAGAAAGAAACATGTTTGGAATGACATGAAAGTAAATATTGACAGAATTTTCATGTGTCGGTCAACCATCCCTTTAAAGGTAATTGTTGGCTGATTTTAATGTTTTGAAAATTGGTAAACTGCTATATAATTAATTTTGTTTTTGTTATATTCATCTCATTACGGTGAATCATTTCAATCATTTTAGCTTCGTAATATTAATTTTATGTGTGAAAGTGGCCCTTTAAAATGGTTTATAAATCTTGGAATGTTCAGTTTTGCATTTGACCCTCAGAAATGGAGATTCTCAGTGGGAATTGCAGACTAATGTGTTGATTTCACTGGTCATAATGTTACATGTTTAGTGGAGTAGTGTCTGACCTGTGGTTTCAAAGAGCAATCGCTCAGCACTGATCCCCTCGCATATATACCCACATTTTCATCCCATTGTTAGCAGGTGGGTTGGACCTGATAACAGAAGGTCTTTACCTGTCTTACAGCTCAGGAGAGATAGAATAATACATCAAAACTCTCCCTTTCTGTCTGACTCTCTCCACTCTCTCTCCCTCAGTGCCTTTTCATTTAAGATGGCGGATACATGTAATATCCTTGTCGATGTTATCAGAAGGTCTCTCAGGGACCATTTCCACCGCTGGATAAAAACGTCAAAAAACAATGTTTTATTCACAATGACTCTCCAGTTGTGTTTTACAGTGTGACCATGTGCTTTGTTTTATGACAGAAAGCATAAGCGTTAAAGGGTGATATTGCTAAGACTTTTTTCATTCTTCATTTACCATTAAAAAAACATTATTAACTACCTTAAACACAATTTTATAAATATATATATATAATATATACACCAACCCCAAACTTATATTTGTAAGGACCATCATGTACTTCTGGTTTAATAGATGCCAGAGAGTATGGTGAACAAACCTCTCTTTCTTTCTTTTACTCTCCTTCTCTTTCTTTGATTCACTGTTCCTTTCTCTTTGTCATCTACTGTATATGTCACCTTGCTTTGTCTCTCTCTCTTCAGTTTTCCCCACTGATGAATATGTGGCACTTCTCTGTGATGGGCCAAAATCTCAGCTGAGAGCATTATAATAGGGCTTTCCCTCCTTATTAATAAAAGGATGGCCTTTTCAGGCCTGCTCATCTTGAAGAGGGTGTTCAAATAGCGTTTGGCAGTGGCCTGGTGTTTGTTCTCCTCTAGCGTCTGCCTCTTCCAGGACATCCAGAGAGATTTACTCCGGCTTATCTCCAAAGGACCAGGATGTGCCTCCACGGCTGAGCGAAACAATTACTCACAGTGGCTTTCTATCTGTCCTACAGTGAGCGTTTCCATTTTACACTCACACATACACACTGAGGCACACTTGCATGGCTCAAACACACTTTGACTCACACAGAGAATAACAGCTCAAGTTATTTAATTTGAAAATTTCTTTGTCATGTCAGAACATCAGGAAAAAAACTATTTGTCACATTGTGTTAAAAGAAAGCATGCTATGAAGCAGCGGTAAAGAGTGACGGAGGGCAGAAACATGTCTTTTTATGTTCAGTTACATGCTCTAATTTCCTGCTCCGTAGAAACAACCTCCCATGTGTTTCATTGTTTAGTGGTAACAACTGAATATTTCCAATTTACTGATCCAAATGTGTGGCTAGCATTAATATGTAGATCATTTGTCATTTAAAGGAATTGTTCACCCAAAATTTATAATTCTGTGTTTATTTATTCAACTTTGTCATTCCAAACCTGTACGACTTTCATTTGTGGAACACAAAAAGAGAAATGTTGACAAATATGCTGGCAGCTCTTTTCCATTTAATGAAAGTGAAAAATGCTTTTACAATGTTTCAGGTATTACATGTGCCATAAGCGATGTAAAAGGACTTCAAAGTATTTGTCTCCCAAAAGAAAGAACCTATTCTGAACTGCATGAAACTTTCAGTAATCAGTCTTCAGTAATTCCAGTCTTACTTCCTGCTCAAACCAATGTAGGTTTGTAACAAATTTGCATAATGCCAGTCTATGGTCTTCTTTGCCTGCCCACGAATAATGTCTTATTTGACCCGCCCTCCAACACTGTAGTTGTAGCTGAGGGCTGGAAGAGTTTAGTTTGTGTTGTCGACATGTCGAGTAGATGCTGTTTTCTGCGCTGCGAATGCAAATCCACTTAGCATGCACTTTCAAAGAATGAGGACTCGGGCTAGAATTGATACGGTAAAACAAACAGCATTGTTACTATTTTAGGAGACCTATTGAAGGAGACCTCCAAAACAAAATTAGGAACTTAAAATGAGAAACATTTTCTTTTTTTTGCAGTGTATGATTTGTGCACAGTATTCTAAAGTCCAAACATAACCTTGCGTGATCAATAGACCAAAGTTTCAGACTTTATTCAATGAAAATCTTTCTTTTTGCATCACTCTCATCAATTGCATCTTGACCAATTTGTCATTGACATCAGTCAAGATGCAGCAAGTTTGAATATTGTAGAAATATGAATTATGAGAGCTGACAGACAGGAAGATTAAAACTGAATAATAACATAAATGACTTTAATTGGTAACACTTTACAATAAGGTTTATTTATTAAACATTAGTTAATGTATTAACTAACATGAACTAACCATGAGCAATACATTTGTTACTGTTTTTGTTAATCTTTGTTAACATTAGTTAATAAAAAAGTCATTCATTGTTTGTTCTTGTTAGTTCACTTTGTATTAACTAATGTTAACAGGATTTTAATAAAGTATTAGTAAATGTTGAAAATAACATTAAAACAAAGATTAACAAATGCTGTATAAGTGCAGTTTGTTATTAGTTCATGCTAACTAAAGTAGTTAACTAAGGTTAACTTATGAACCTTATTGTAAAGTGTTAACCTTTAATTCTGTTGCTTACACAAATCTATTATAAAACATAGTGCACAATATAGTGCACAAGTCATATGACTATGACTGTTGTCTTTTTGCTGTTCAACAACCGAGACCCATGCACTTTCATGACATGAACATAGTTCAAGCTGTCCTTAACTTTAGTTTCCATCTTTTAGTGCATTTAGGTTCCCACTGAGGGCTGAGAGAATCATGGCAAGAGATCTTTTGCAGACCTTGACTTCTCGGAATAAGAGAGACTATTCTTTTTCTCTCTCTTATTCTCTAAGAGTATGATCTGATGTGGTAGAAGTCGCCTGGGCACATGAGAAACTCTGCTGAGTCACGCAATGCCCTCTTCAGACAGGACATTGTCTTTCTCCAAACACGTTAACCTTCCAGTTGGTTTGGGATTTTTGCTGTGCTCTGCATCCCCTTAAAAAAACTAATTTGATTGGCTGAGTGGTGTTTTAGCAGGTCTGATATTGAATATATATTTTGCACCATAACGTGTGCGGATGTGTTTGCATGCATTTATACATCTTATCAAATCCCAGAAACATGTAAAATATTACGAAATATGATTTTATACATATAACCAACTGCTGATGACACCACTATGATGCTTTAAAAAGAGTATATTTCATCATATTTGACATGTTTCCGACTCACAAGCGTTGATTCCATGGAGTGTGGAAAACACTGGAAATCGATAAGCACAGTTAATGCAATTATAATCTGTTAAATCTCTCTTATAATTGAACAGATGGAGGGAGGTGTTTACTGTCCTGCCCGAATGAGATGCAAAAAAAAAAAATCTCAATGGCACAACTGAGAGATATTTTTAAAACTGGAACACAGTGATGACATCACAGGCACTAGACTTTCAAATCTCATTTTTTGGTTTTACTTATGAATTTCTTAAGTTATCTTACATCTAAATTGCAGCTGTTCTTCACTATTCAGCAGCACAATATGAACAAGAACTAGATTTTCATTTCCCAAGGGCAAGACCAATCACAATTAATTATGCAAATACATGCAAGAAAGAAAACCAATCGTAATTCATATGCAAATATTGGAAAGGCATCATTGCTGTCAGTTATATATACACACACTACTGTTCAGAAGTTCAGTATAGGGTCAGTATGGGAAACAGTAATATTGTGAAATAATATTACAATTTAAAATGGTCAAGAGACAGTTGTCTTATTAGTGTCAATGTTGAAAACTGTGGTACAAATGTTGTGAAAACTGATAAATTGTTTTCAAAGAATCTCAGGATTATTTGATGAATATAAAGTTCAAAAGAACAGCATTTATTTTGAAATAGAAATATAAATAGTAAATATAAATAGTAAATTACATTTAAATGACATTCTAATAAAATTGAAAACATGTGTTATATTGTAATAATAATATTTCATATTAATGTTTTTTACTGTATTTATGATCAAATAAATGCTGCCAAAAACATTTGGAAATCTTAATGATTCCAAACTTTTGACAATGAGTGTGTATTGGGGTTAAAGTGCTGAAATTTTTTACTAATTGTTTAATACTTGGGGTTGTTTTGTTTCAGTTTGTTTTTTCTTCTAAATATTTTAATAGGGTTTTACATTAGTAATACAATTTGTGCTTTAAAGTTATTTTTAGGCATCAAATTCACGCAGGCCTTGGCATTGTAAATTCATTCACACTCATTTTACGACAGAATTTCGTAAATCTGATGCTGAAGCCCTGAAAGACAGGAATCGAGTTGTGTCTGAAAACACGTTTTGATGAGTGCTCAAAGCACTGGCACGTAAATGAAGCCTTTGAACCTCTCCAGAGAGAGCAGGCTGAATGCCTAATCAACGGCGGGCCTCTACAACATGCAACAGGCCCGGGATTAGAGATAAACACTTGCGAGCCCGTGGCCATCGTCAACACCAGCTTTCACACGAAGACAATGGCCCTCTGATCAGAACAATGATTGCGCCTGCCCGGTTCTCTCTCTCCACTGGCAGCTGAGGCTTCCCACTCCTATCATTTTAATTAATCCAGTAATATTTCCAAAGCTTGCACTGTATAGGCCTCTAATGAAAAATCTCATCAGAAGTCGGCAGAAGCAAGCAATTTGAGCTGGAACCGCTGTGATGTTCTACCTTTCTCCGTCTCTTTTCACCAGGCATCCTTTCAGAATGTTTCTTCTTTTCCATCAAAACGTGGTTCTGGCCCTCCAACAGCATACGGGCCGCTGCCCAGGTGCTCATTTTAGCATCGGGAATGTTTTTTTTGGTGCGCATCTGTATGTTTTCAAGCGCCTCTTTTGACTTGTTGGCCGTTGTGTACTGATAGCTATCTGATTGACTTTAATCAGCCATCCGTCAATGTGACAGTGCTGTAAGAATAAAGGTTTTGAGGCGCAAGTTAATTAATCTGCCTGCTCCTGTCGGCTGGCACTGCTCGTTCATGGAGCAAATAAAGGCAGTCATGAATGTAATTGTTTGTTTTCTGTGCAGTTTGGGGAAAATACGAGTCATTTTTGCAGCTCTGATATCTGCAAAGGTTGCCCTTTGCTTGCTCTCACCCAAGGTACTTTTTTTGCATTAAATGATGCGTGTTTCAACAAATTATTTTTTAATCATAAATTTTCCTAAGCTCATCTGATGCATACAGTACATTTTGGCACACTGATTTGGTGGGATTTATATAACCGTACACAGAAGTATTATCATTATGTATTGATGTAAACACATTTTGTGTACAGTATGTTTTAACAGTGTCTTGCAAAATTGTGCTTTGTTTCATTTTTAAAACATTTTATGTAACATTTATTTGATAATAATAATAACAATAACCACAGCTATTATTATTAATACTTTGGTTATAAAAATGTTTGGTCACACTTTAGATTAGGGTCCAATTCTCACTATTAACTAACTATTAACTACCACTTTTCCTCAATAATCTCCTAATTACTGTTTATAAATATTAAGATAGTAGTTAGTAAGATAGTTGTTCCCATGACATCAGTCACCAACACCTGTCCCTCATTAGCCCCTTGTTGGCCTGTATTTTAAACCTCTGTGCTTCATTTGTTGTTTGTCGTCGTTACTGCTGTTTGTGTATTCCTGTCGTTGTTCTCCTGCCTTCATGTTGTTCCAGGATTATTTTGCGTTTATGTTTGTCTATTAAAACTCGTGCTTGCATCTGGATTCCCTCTCTGCCTCGTTACAGAAATGCATTGAGACACATACAAAATTTTGCAGAGACTAACAGAATAAACCAGGCTTTTATAGTGTGAGCTAAACAGGATAATGAGACACAGGTGAATGTGATAATGGATGATGGTCTGGGCTAAAGATTATGGGGTCTGTGGATGTCTGGTGATTGTCTGGGTTGGAGTGCCCTCTGATGGCACTCTCACTGGTGATTGTTACAGTATTGCAGAGTAAGGCATTGATATGTGCTTTATGAGTTCTAATAAACAACAAATATCCTAGTAATATGCATGCTTGTAAGCAACTACTTAATATTGAAAATGGGACCCTAAACTAAAGTGTTACCGAAAAATATTCAGGTAAAAATCAATTTCTTCCATCACCATGTACATTTATGGATTTTATTCCATTTAAAGTAGTCTTTCCTACTAACTTTATGATTCAGGCAGGGCATTATGACAAAAAAAAAAAATCTTCTTACAGTATATGTAAGAAATAACTTGCGGTTATGTGGAGCTATATCTTCATATTTGTCAGATCACAGAATATCTTTTTTGTCCATTTTCCTTTAAAGACATTATCTCTGATTTTATGTTATGATGTTTCTGGATGCCAGCTTGGCTCTCAGAAACTAGTTCCATATGGATGCTTTTATCAATAAACTTATAACCTGACTTTCTGGCGGTTGTAGGTTGGACACTAATTTATTTTGCAGTCAGGGTAATGTAATGGTTGGCATAGTAATCTTGTTCTTGGTGGCTGAGGACAGCGCTTCGGGGCATTGTCTGCACACTGAGGCACATGGCAGCTCTGGCTTTAAGGTGATAAGGGGCTGACTCAAGCCAAGTTCAAAGCTCAACATAACTGGAAAAGAGGAAAGTCATTTCAGGCAATCAAACTAAATTCAACATACTGGACCCCCGCACAAATGTTTTATATTGAAATTTGGAAGTACATCCAACAAAAACACTGTGAAAAGAAACTGATTCCCTGACTTTTATTTTGGCGTGACTAAAATACATATAGGCTCATGGCTCATTCAAGTCAAGAAGTTGTGTTGGAATAATCGTAATTACGAGTTGCTGCTTGTTACTTTCTTTTTGCCCTCCATTCCAAGTTGGAGGATTGTCAGTCAAAGAATTATGGAGGAAGCAATAAAGCTAGCCAGAAACACTACAAATTCACAAAGCAGCACAAAAGTTTTATTTTGACAAATCACCTGAGCTCACATTATGTCATAATTACTAATTTCCCAATTAGTAGAAACCTTCCAGTAGGACTTTATGCATACCAAAGCTGGATTTATTTGATCAAAAATGCAGTAAAAACAGTAATTGTCAGGTTTGTGTTCTGTTTTATCGACTTTTTTCCCCATTGTTTTCCTGTTTCAGTTTCTGTGTTTTGGATCTGTTTAGTTTCCTTGGTTACTAATTACTCCATAGTTTTTTTTTATGGTTAACAATTGAGTTTTGCATCTGTGTCTTGTTCAGTTAATCATTATCCTGTATACATATAGTATGTCCTCCGCTCTTTCTGCCCTGTGTTTGGTATTGTCTTTGTGTTTAACCCTCCTGTTACCCTCAAATCCGATAACATCTTTTACCCACTGGGGTCAATTTGACCCCAGTAATTTAAACCTCCAGAATAAGATTTTTTTTTACAAAGGTTTGTGTCTCAGGTAATTTATATCTTTGACTACTTAAATAACCTTTTAAGTTGACATCCACCCACCACCCCCCCTCCCACCCCTTATACATCCAGAATACCCATTGCACGACTACGGACAAATTTACAAATCACCATAACATCTTACTGATTGACCTAAAATTGGAAAAGTATACATATTTTTGGTGTTTTATTTGTTTTATAATATTTCTAAGTATAGATTTTGGTAATCTATAACATTTGGAAAGAAAAATGTCTCGGTTACGTATGTAACCCTCGTTCCCTGAGTAGGGAACGGAGACGTTGCGTCGGATGACGACAAATGGGGCAAAAAAAAAAGCCTATCGACTTCGATTATACAAAACGAGCCAAAGAAATGCCATGGGTCTGCGGAATTTGCATTGCGTATCTCCGCCTTACCTCGTGGGTATAAAAGGAGGACGCCGGCAACATGCAGATATGTTTCTTCGCTGAAGATCCGAGACTGAACTCAGGCGATCCCCGCGGTACAGCGGAAGTGGCAGGAAGACGTAACGTCTCAGTTCCCTACTCAGGGAACGAGGGTTACATACGTAACCGAGACGTTCCCTTCCGTTGTCACTCCGAGTTACGTCGGATGACGACGAATATTACCAGTCTAATCACGCCACCCTCTCGGCTGTCTTCCAGTGCCCTGCGTAAATCTGAGATCCCTGTCGTGAGACTGGCACGGACGAAGGACTCCTATTTAGCACAGGAATACCAAGGTACACTGGGGAGCATATCCCATAGCTTTATAGGAAATATGCAATTATTGCCAACCCAGAGGGGGGGGGACTTAGAGAATACACATATGACCCGGAGGGATGCATATGGAGAACACTGGGGTGTCCAGCCACAGGTGGAATATTTCAACCCCAGGGGTGGCAAGGTGGCTTGCCAAGGAAAAGACACATGCTCAGAGAGGCTTACAGTGGAAATACACATGTGGGGGTCGCTCAGAGGAGGGACCATGCACACGGGAGGCACCTGGCTGACGCGCAGGCAATAGACACTGGCGCCGACGTCAGGAGTGCTGGAGGAACTCAGGGCTTTCGGGGAAGCTCACCTGAGGAGAATATCGCACATTTCCAGTCCGTGGAGTGGAATGGCGAGCAAGCGAAGACACCTGAGTGGGTCCAGTACTAGCTGGTTGAAGCGAGTACACGAGAGGACACAGGCTTCACTCGGAGATAGTAGAATCTGGCGAATGTGTTAGGTGTCGCCCAGCCTGCAGCTCTGCAGATGTCTGTTAGCGAGGCGGCATGCACTAGAGCCCAAGAGGACGCCACACTCCGGGGAGTGGGCAGTCACACCAAGGGGGCACGGTCGACCTTGCTGCTGGTATGCCAAAGCAAAGGTGTCCACTATCTTTTCCAGTGAGAGAGCCTTTCCCTTCAGCTTACCACCATAACAGACAAAGAGCTGGTTTGAGGTCCTGAAACACTGCGTTCTGTCTACATAGGCGCGGAGAGCACGTACTGGACAGAGCGGAGAGCACGTACTGGACAGAGCTGTGCCAAGGCTGGGTCTGCCTCCTCCAGGGGCAGCGCTTGCAGGTTCACCACCTGGTCCCGGAAGGGAATGGTAGGAACCTTGGGCACATATCCAGGCCGGGGTCTCAGGATCACGTGAGAATAAGCCGGCCCGAATTCCAGGCACGCTTCGTCAATGGAGAATGTGACAGGTCCCCTACCCTCTTGATGGAGGCCAATGCAACCAGGAGTGCTGTCTTCATTGACAGGAACTTAAGCTCCACTGATTGCAAAGGCTCAAAGGGAGCACTCTGCAGGGCATTTAGAACCACTGAGAGGTCCCAAGAGGGAACGAGAGGAGGGAGAGGAGGATTCAGTCTCCTCGCTCCCCTCAGGAACCTGACGTACAGGTCGTGCATTCTTACGGACTTACCTTCCACTGTAACATGGTGTGCGGCAATAGCGGCAACGTATACTTTCAGGGTGGAGAGAGACAGCCTTCGCTCCAACCCTTCTTAAAGGAAGGAAAGCAGGACACTGATCGAACATCTCCGGGGGTCTTCTTGGTGAGAAAGAGCCCAGTTGACGAAGAGGTTCCACTTCAACGCATAGACATGTCTCGTGGACGATGCTAAGCGGAAGTGATGGTAACCACCACCGCTGGTAGTAGGATGCTCAACCTGCCTCATCCCGTCCAGGAGCCACACGTGGAGGTTCCAAAGATCAGGACGAGGGTGCCAAGGGTGTTTATATGTCATTTTCAAATGAGAGAGATGGAGAACATAGACAGCACACAGAGCACAAAGAGAAATGGTTTAGAAGGCTTCTGTTCATGCTTTTATAATGTTTGCTCCTCCCCTTTGTTTGGTAAACCATGAGAATTATGTTTTCCCCTCCCCACGGCACGGGGGGAATAAATTTATGTAAAATTACAATGAACATTATACAATTATAACATGTTATAGTGACCTCAATAAAACAACCAAAAGAAATGTGTGTGAAATTTTAATATTTCTTATGTTTTATACAGCTAAAAGAGCCTGGGGTCAAATTGACCCCAAGGAACACCGATGCTTCAAAATGTGTACAGGACATTTAAAAAATATCAGCAGGTTAATTTTATGTTTACAGAGTTGTCCCCATTAAATTAGGAAAAGTCATTAAATCTGAAGCAAAAAAAATAAATAAAAATTATGTATTTACAGACGTTAAACATTGAATGGTGTCAAATTGACCCCAAGGATAATAGGAGGGTTAATCCAAAAGCTGTTATGGTCTTTCTCCATATTCTAACAAGATTCAACTCCCCTCGTCTTTATCTGCCTGCTACTTGATATTATTGTTGTGTAATATTATTACAGTTTAAAATAACTGTTCCCGATCAGTCGGTCACTCTCCACGTATGCCGATCGTGACCGACGAATAGGAATCTCGCTAGAGAGGCCAATCTACTTTGAGTGAAACAAATCGAGCCAGTGCACATTGGCGTGCAATCATTTGCATCAGCTGTTCAGCCACGCAGCGTGGGTATATAATGAGCAGCAGGTGCGATTGCACTTCACCTTTTTGCTTCGGGGCCAAGCTCTTCGATGCTGTGTTCTCTACAAACAGAGTGTTTACAAGACGAGCTAGCTCTCAACGGGACCTTCCAGGCTGGTACGGGCGATACAGCGCGACAGCTTTCTCTCTCTCTCTCTCTCTCTCTCTCTCTCTCTCTCTCTCTCTCTCTCTCTCTCTCTCTTTCTCTCTGTCTGTCTTTTTTGTTTTCTGTTGAGCAAAAACAATAAAGCAGTTTTTACACCGTTCGTGGATGAGTCATGTACCCATTGCGGGAAGATGACAGTCGAGACTCTCGTTCCTGCAAAGGGGCGGATCCCTGCGCCTCCGCTTCAATCTAACCCTCCTCCAAGGGTTACTTCATGCGGTAGTGCGGGTGACCTGAGGATCTCCACCGTGTCCCGAGCCCTCGAGGCTGGACGATTGGTATCTCGGGGTGGCGCGTGCTGGTTCTAAGCAACCCACCACAGTGCCTTTCTTCCTGGAGGTGCATGAGGAGCTCACTGGTGTGTGGACGGCACCTTTTACTGCCAGAAACCGTCCCGGTGGCTCCTCCTCCCTCACCACCCTTGATGGTGGGGCGGCTAAGGGTTACACGCGTATCCCACCAGTGGAGCGGGCCGTTGCTATGCAACTGTGCCCTAACTCCACTTGCCGTGGAGAACCGTGTCTCCCTTCCCGCGCCTGTAAGTACTTGTCGGTCTTAACCGGCAAGGCTTACAAGGCCTGTGGAGAAGCCGCCTCTGCCATACATGCCATGGCGTTGTTGCAGGTCCATCAGGCCAAGGCACTGAAGGACCTGCACGAGGGTGGTCATAATCCACAAGTTCTCCAAGAACTTTGTGCCGCAACGGACCTCGAGCTTCATGTCACGAAGGTTACACTGCGGGTAAGCTTACGTACCTTTGGTCCCGCTTGTACGGTCTCTGTGAGCCTGGTAAGCGCTCCCCAATCCGTCTCGCTGGCTCATTCGGACCATCAGGCTCGGCTATGCGATTCAGTTCGCCCGGTGTCCCCCCAAGTTTCGGGCCATCCACTCCACTACAGTGGGAGCAGCCGATGCCCATGTCTTGCGGGCGGAGATGTCATTTATTCCTGTGATGCAAAGCTGAATTTTCAGCATCATTACTCCAGTCTTCAGTGTCACATGATCCTTCAGAAATCACTCTAATATGCAGATTTGATGCTCAAGAAACATTTCTTATTAACAGTTTGTTAAAAATGTGGATAGCGTGACACTTCTTTTCAGGATTCTTTGTTAAATATGGTTCAAAAGAACAGCATTTATTTGAAAAATAAATATTCTGTAACATTATGAATGTTTTTACAGTCACTTTCGACCAATATAATGCATCCTTGCTGAATAAAAGTATTTATTTTAATTTTTTTTAATCTTACTGACCCCAAACTTTTGAACCATAATGTATTTTGTATGGAAACATTCAACCATGTCATTTAAATACTGTAATTAATCAGAGGCACAAATACGGGTATGGAGAATGTGCCAAAAAGTATAAGAAACAAAGGATAATTATACAATTCAAAACAATAAAACAATTACAAGTATAATAAATAATATTTCTCTTCATGCTTTTCCTTCTAGCAGCTGACAACCTTTGAATATAACATGCGGATAATAAGCATAATAGTTTTGATTACAGCACTGAAATATCCTCCGTTAAATTATTGTATATTTCGCCTTCACATTATGAGACTTGCACTGTCACACAGACAAGAAGAGCTTATTGCATATGCTCACAAGTTCTCATTGTTGCTTACACATTCAGTACTGATCGGATGATCTTTGCTGTGTAATTTGATTTAAGATACTGTATTTGATTCATGCTCTGCACAAACACTAATGTGAAGTAATCGTGTGCTATGTGTGGGTGCAAAGTGCCATGGCAAAAGAATTGCCTTTGTGGATTTATGAACATGTAATCATGACTTTTCATCATAATTAGTTCCTATTTCTATGCCATGGGTATTACTCAGATCCATTTATGTCTCCTTCAATACATTTTATGGAACAACATGTGTTTCCTGAAGACAAATGTGCTATTTACGCGCTGAATTAAATGTGTCATGGATTACTCTGAGTTTAAATCGTGTAAACAAATAGGACGTTTCTCATCGCCCATGGTACAAGGAAGTGTTAATTTTTGCAAGTCAAATACAACACAATAAATCAGAAATATTGAACATAATTTAGAGGCTGTTTTAAATTGTGCTTATTTCATGTTGAAATATAGGCATTGTTCCATACACTCAATTACAACAGATGAAATGATTATGTTTTGTAGATTTGGGGTACATTTGTGAATTCAGGGGTAAAAAAAAAAAAAAAAAAAAACCTTTTTGCCATCCATTTTGCAGTAACCATGTCCTGTGGTCCTTCCTCATCCTCTGCAAATTTGGTTCTGACTCTCTGTTGAATAATTTAGTGAACTGCTGAATTGTGTAATATTCAATTAATTATTAATCAGTAAATTCAGTAATTTAAACAGATTAACCAATTTACCTATTTGCTTTTCTTTAAGCTGTGGACCATTACTGCTTTAATTAAAGTTCATTCAGAGATTACCGCTTTTAATATGCACGCTTACCAGCACATCACTTCACATTTTATTGAGTTCAAAATGAACTTCACTGAATCATTATATTCAGAATATTTCCTAAACCCCTTCTTTCATTCGTAATGGAGTTTCTGCTACCACTCACATTTCCTCTTCAAACGTCATCACCAGTGACTGACAAAGAAATAGCAAAATTATGCTAGTTTGCCCCTGTAATCATTTAACCACGTAATTAGCCTACAGTCTATTTCACAGCTTGAAATTACTTGTAAGATGTTACCACCCAACATTAAACATTTTGTGATTCTAACCTTAATGCTACAGAATGATAAAAAAAAAAAAAATCCATAAAGAAACTGATAAATATAATAAAATCAATAATTGGCAAAAGGCCATTAAAAGGGTACTTCACTGCTGGCAAAATGGGCTTTCAATAAAACTTGGCTGCCTGTGCAGTAGAAAAGCTAAAGAAAAACATTTTGAAATTGGTGCTACAGAAAACCAATTAAAGGGCTGTTGTCTTCCCTTTTGCCAAACAGAAACGTCTACGGTTACGTATGTAACCCTCGTTCCCTGAGTAGGGAACGGAGACGTTACGTCGGATGACGACGAAATGGGGTTTCGCTTAGAAAGCCTATCAACTTCGAGTATTACAAAACGAGCCAATGGCAAAGAAATGCCATGGGTCTGCGGAATTTGCATGACGTAACTCCGCCCCACCTCGTGGGTATAAAAGGAGGAAGTCCGCAACAGCAGTTTATGTTTCTTCGCTGAGGAGCCAAGACTGAGCTCAGGCGATCCCCGCGGTACAGCGGAAAGTGGCAGGCAGACGTAACGTCTC
The DNA here is from genome assembly GCA_026230005.1 of Gila orcuttii. Classification (NCBI taxonomy): domain Eukaryota; kingdom Metazoa; phylum Chordata; class Actinopteri; order Cypriniformes; family Leuciscidae; genus Gila; species Gila orcuttii. The sequence goes on along the minus strand of JAPDVR010000010.1, from coordinate 8,047,732 downwards.
CGTTCCCTACTCAGGGAACGAGGGTTACATACGTAACCGTAGACGTTCCCTTTCGTTGTCACTCCGAGTTACGTCGGATGACGACGAAATGGGGTTACTAGTCTAATCACGCCACCTTCTCAGCTGTCTTCCAGTGCCCTGCGTAAATCAAGATCCCTGTCATAGACTGGACGAAGGACTCCATTTAACACAGGAATACCAAGGTACACTGGGAAGCATATCCCAAGCTAGGGGAAGTATGCAATTAATGCCAACCCAGAGGGGGGGGACTTAGAGAATACACATATGACCCGAAGGAAACATATGGGAACACTGGGGTGTCCAGCCGCAGGTGGAATATTTCAACCCCAGGGGTGGCAAGGTGGCTTGCCAAGGGAAAGACACATGCTCAGAGAGGCTTACAGTGGAAATACACATGTGGGGGTCGCTCAGGGGAGGGACCATGCACACGGGAGGCACCTAGCCGACGCGCAGGCAATAGACACTGGCGCCGACGTCAGGAGTGCTGGAGGAACTCAGGGCTTTCGGGGAAGCTCACCTGAGGAGAATATCGCACGTATCCAGTCCGTGGAGTGGAATGGCGAGCAAGCGAAGACACCTGAGCGGGTCCGGTACTAGCTAGTTGAAGCGAGTACATGAGAGGACACTGGCTCCACTCGGAGATTATAGAATCTGGCGAATGTGTTAGGTGTCGCCCAGCCTGCAGCTCTGCAGATGTCTGTTAGCGAGGCGCCATGCGCTAGAGCCCAAGAGGATGCCACACTCCGGGTGGAGTGGGCCGTCACACCAAGGGGGCACGGTCGACCTTGCTGCTGGTAACCCAAGGCAATGGCGTCCACTATCCAGTGAGACAACCTTTGCTTGGAGAGAGCCTTTCCCTTCAGCTTCCCACCATAACAGACAAAGAGCTGGTCTGAGGTCCTGAAACACTGCGTCCTGTCTACATAGGCGCGAAGAGCGCGTACTGGACAGAGCAGTGCCAAGGCTGGGTCTGCCTCCTCCGGGGGCAGCGCTTGCAGGTTCACCACCTGGTCCCGAAAGGGAGTGGTAGGAACCTTGGGCACATATCCGGGCCGGGGTCTCAGGATCACGTGAGAGAAAGCCGGACCGAATTCCAGGCACGCTTCGTCGACGGAGAATGCGTGCAGGTCCCCTACCCTCTTGATGGAGGCCAGTGCAACCAGGAGCGCTGTCTTCATTGACAGGAACTTAAGCTCAACTGATTGCAGGGGCTCAAAGGGAGCACTCTTCAGGGCAGTTAGAACCACTGAGAGGTCCCAAGAGGGAACGAGAGGAGGGCGAGGAGGATTTAGTCTCCTCGCTCCTCTCAGGAACCTGATGACCAGGTCATGCTTCCCTACCGACTTACCTTCGACTAGGTCATGGTGTGCGGCAATGGCGGCAACATAGACCTTAAGGGTGGAGGGAGACAGCCTTCGCTCCAACCCTTGCTGAAGGAAGGAAAGCACAACGCTGATCGAGCATCTCCGGGGGTCTTCTCGGTGAGAAGAGCACCAGTCGACGAAGAGGTTCCACTTCAACGCGTAGACGTGTCTCGTGGACGACGCTCTAGCGGAAGTGATGGTAGCCGCCACCGTAGGTGGCAGGGTACTCAAACCTACCTCGAGCCGTCCAGGAGCCACACGTGGAGGCTCCAGAGATCGGGGCGAGGGTGCCACAGGGTGCCCCGTCCCTGAGAAAGAAGGTCCTTCCTCAGAGGAATGGGCCAGGGAGGTGCTGTCGCGAGGAGTGCAAGTTCGGGGAACCAGGTCCGGCCGGGCCAATACGGCGCGACCAAAATGACCTGCTCCTCGTCCTCCCTGACCTTGCGCAAGGTCTGCGCAAGAAGGCTCACTGGGGGAAACGCATATTTGCGGCCCGGCGGCCAGCTGTGCGCCAGTGCATCCGTGCCGAGCGTGCCCTCGGTCAGGGAAAAATACAGGGCGCAATGGGTCGAGTCGTGGGAGGCAAACAGATCTATCTGTGCGTCCCCGAACTGGTCCCAAATCAGCTGAACCGACTGGGGATGGAGTCGCCATTCTCCAGGGAGGGGCTGAAGCCGTGAGAGCTCGTCGGCTGCACAGTTCAGGGCTCCGGGAATGAAGATGGCTCGAAGCGACCTCAGATGCTTCTGACTCCATAAAAGGAGGTGGCGGGCGAGTTGTGACATACGGCGGGAGCGTAGACCACCTTGATGGTTGATGTACGCTACAGTAGCGGTATTGTCTGAGCGGACTAGTACGTGTTGACCCTTGAGCAACGCCCGGAAGCGGTGCAGGGCAAGGCGTACTGCCAACAACTCGAGGCAATTGACATGCCATAGCCGCTGGGGTCCTGTCCAGGAGCCCGCAGCAGCATGTCCATTGCACATGGCGCCCCAGCCCGTGGTGGAGGCATCCGTGGAGACCACAACATGCCGGGAAACTCGTTCCAGGGGGACACCCGCCCTGAGAAAACTGAGGTTCGACCACGGGGTGAGGAACTGACGGCAGGTCGGAGTAACTGGTACCCGGAGCGTGCCTTGATGCCATGCCCACCTCGGGACTCGGTCGCGAAGCCAAAGCTGAAGCGGTCTCATATGAAGCAATCCGAGCGGCGTGACCGCGGCTGCAGATGCCATATGCCCCAGGAGCCTCTGAAAATGTTTCAGTGGAACCGCACTCTTGCTCCTGAGATGTCTCAGGCAAGTCAGCAGTGACTGCGCGCGCTCGCTCGTAAGCTGCGCGGACATGGCGACCGAGTCGATGTCCATACCGAGAAAAGAGATCCTCTGCACGGGGCAAAGTTTGCTCTTCTCCCAGTTGACCCGAAGGCCCAGACGAGCTAGGTGCCGGAGCACTAGGTCCCTGTGTTCGCAAACCTGGTCTCGAGAGTGAGCTAGGATCAGCCAGTCGTCGATATAACTCAGGATGCGAACCCCGTGTTCCCGAAGGGGAACAAGGGCAGCCTCGACAACCTTCGTGAAGGTGCGAGGAGACAGGGCTAGCCCGAAAGGGAGAACCGCGTACTGGTATGCCTGCCCCTCGAAAGCAAACCGTAGGAACGGTCTGTGTCGAGGAAGAATGGAGACATGAAAGTAGGCGTCCTTCAGGTCGATCGCTGCAAACCAATCCTGGGGCCGCACGCATTCGAGAACGCGTTTGGCGGAGAGCATCTTGAACGGCAGCCTGTGAAGGGAGCGGTTCAGCACGCGCAAGTCCAGGATTGGCCGTAACCCACCGGTTTTCTTGGGGACAATGAAGTAGGGGCTGTAGAACCCGGACCTCATCTCGGCTGGAGGGACAGTCTCGATTGCACCCTTCGCCAGCAGGGTGGCAATCTCTGCTCTCATGATGGGGGCATTGCCACCGACCAAAGTGGAGCGGACTCCCCTGAAGCGGGGAGGAGACCGTGCGAACTGAATCGCATAGCCGAACCTGATGGTGCGCGCGATCCAGCGGGACAGACGGGGAAGCTCTAACCAGGCTCCCAGGAACTGAACCAGCGGGATCAAGCGGGCAACAGGCGTCCCCCCGGAGGGGCAGCGAAGCGGAGTAACTGGCCCAGACGTGGACGGCATAGCGGCCCGGTGTGGGGGCACAGTTAACAACCGCGCCCTGACAGAGGGGGCCAGGGGAGGACCAGACTGGTCGTCCCGCGGGGGCCTGCTCTGCCAGGGGTCTGGCGACAGAGGGGGACAGGGGGAGCGCGGTCCGTGGACGGCACGCCCTGTCAACCGCCTCTGGGACAGAGGGGGGCGAGGAGAGCACGGCTTGTGGGCGGCGCTCTGTGTCGCCCGAGAACTCTGTGGGCTCAGGGAAGAGAGGATCGTTTCTGTCTTTAACCACTTTAGGGTGCTGCCCACCCGTGGGTGAGCAGCGGGGAGCGGAGAACAAAAGATTCTCCCCCGGCCCTCCACCGGGGGAAGGAGTGGTCCTGCTACCATCTCCTGAGAAACGACCATCTTCCCTGAGCAGCCCGTCTCAGGAGCGCCGCTTGGCCCGGCGTTTAGCGGGGGGCGGGGCGGGAGAGGGCTGTGGCGCCTTCTTACGGCTTCCTCCGCGACTGGCCCGGGGTGGAGGCTGCTGCGTGGGCCGGGCGGGAGGGGGGGGAGCCGCAGGAGGGCGCCCTCGGCGGGAAACAGGACGAGGCGTCTGCCCGGTCGGCTGGGTGGAGGCAGCAGCTGGCCGGCGGGGCAGGATGTGTTTGATGGCCTCGGTCTGTTTCTGGGCGGTTGAAAACTGTTGGGCAAAATCTTCAACCGCACCGCCGAAGAGGCCGGCCTGGGACAAGGGGGCGTTAAGCAGACGGGTCCGCTCCGCGTCCCGCATGTCGGCCAGGTTCAGCCAGAGGTGTCTCTCCTGGACCACGGCTGTGGACATCACCAGACCCAGGGAGCGCGCGGTAACCTTCGTCGCCCGGAGAGCAAGGTCGGTCGCGGCGCGCAGCTCATTGAAGAGCCCTGGGTCTGTCCTACCCTCGTGCATGTCTCTGAGCATCTGGGCCTGGTAGACCTGCAGAGTGGCCATAGCATGCAGTGACGCAGCCGCCTGTCCCGCCGCTCTGTAAGACTTCGCCACCAAGGTCGACGAAAATCTACAGGCTTTGGATGGGTGCTTAGGCTCGCCACGAGAAGAAGCACTCTGAGGACATAGTTGCATGGCAACAGAGCGTTCAACCGGGGGGAGCCCAGTGTACCCACGGGCGGCTGCATCATCGAGGGGAGGAAAGGCGGATGAGGTCGCCGAGCGGTCACGGGAAGACAACGGGGTCTTCCAGGACTTCGAGATCTCATCATGCACATCCGGGAAGAAAGGTATTGGGGTTTGCCGAGGACGAGGGTCGGCGGCCTTACCCAAAAACCAATCGTCCAGCCGCGAGCGCTCAGGACAGGGTGGAGGCCTCCACTCAAGCCCGATGCTCGCGGCTGCCCGGGAAAGCATGGCCGTCATCTCCGGATCAGACTCGAGCACAGCCGTATGCACACCGGAAGGTGGCAGCTGTGACGAGTCCTCACTTCCAGAAGAATCAAACCCACCTAGTGATGCAGCAACAGACATGGCATCATCCTCTGTAGCTTCAACCGAAACACGCGGGCCACCAGAGGGTAGACCCGCGGGGATCGGCAGTTCGCTAGCGGGCACCGTCATTAAAGAGGGGGGCTGGGGTCGCGGACACATAGTCGGCGCCTTGTTCCAGACCGTCACCCTCAGGTCACCCTGGCCACCAGCCGCAGGGCGGGGGGTGGATGAGGGGACTCTCACTCTTGCGAGTTCACTGAGTCTCGACCGTAATGACGCGATGGTCATGTTCCCACAGAGAGAACATGAGTCATCCACGAGCGCTGCTCTAGCATGATCAATGCCCAAACATACCAAGCAGCGCTCGTGCCCATCAGAGTCCGATACCAATCTGCCGCAACCAGAAGTACACGGGCGAGGCATCTTTAAAAAGACGTGCCGCGTGTAAGCTCTTTTAGTGAGAAAACTCAAGTGTTGAAGCGCCCGGGGAGAAACGCGCCGACTGGCAAATCACTGCAGCAGATCAGCAGGAAGCACGCTCTCGCCGTAGATCGCCGTCACACCAACACTCGAGGCACTCGTTTGTGAAGCTGACAATTCAGAGATGGCTTGTGGAGAGAAGAATAAACTTGGCTCCGAAGCGAAAACATAAACTGCTGTTGCGGACTTCCTCCTTTTATACCCACGAGGTGGGGCGGAGTTACGTCATGCAAATTCCGCAGACCCATGGCATTTCTTTGCCATTGGCTCGTTTTGTAATACTCGAAGTTGATAGGCTTTCTAAGCGAAACCCCATTTCGTCGTCATCCGACGTAACTCGGAGTGACAACGAAAGGGAACACCTAAACACCTTCAACACTTCAACACTTAATGCACTATGCATGTTGCCGTCCAAGGCCATTCCCACCAGAGTCAAAAAAAAAAAAAAAAGCCTGGCTTTAGTAGGAAATACATCTTAACAACCTTTCACTTATAATGGTGTCGACTTGCATTGTTCCCGGGTGCAAGAATTTAAAGAGTGAATGTTCAGCGGGAGTGAGTTTCAGTTTCCAATGAAGGATTTCACTGTTGTAGGCAGTGGTTAAAGGCTGCAAAGAATTGGAGAATATGGAGAGAATGCTAGGACGAAAAATCAGTTTGTAGTCAAAATGTCAAACTGGATGAGTAGAAACAGATTGTTTAAAAGCCAAACGAAGGGTAAAACCTGAAAGAAAGTGCCGTTCTGTCAGTTCCACTCAACCCCCCCAAAATAAAAAAAAACATAGAAGGTAAGAAATCTGTTGGCATTGTGTTCCTTTTTAAAGCATAGACAAAGTACGATACAGTTTAGTGATAAACCTACCCTTACAATAACTGTTCTGTTAATAACCCTCTGTCGATTCGACTGTCGGTGGGCGGGGATACAAAAATGCGGAAGAATAATCTGTAATTTTAGAGTTGTCAAAAAAAAATTGAATTTCAAGGTCCAGGTAACACAGAGAACGAGTAAATATTGTTCACTTACATAGACTACTGACATTATAAGAATACAAAGTGGGTTGAAAATTGGCCAAGTTACATTTCAAGTTCAGAGTTATTTTGATTTCATTTAATTTTTAATTTATTTATTTTAATTATTTAATGGTACTGTCATTTTAATTTAATTAATTTGATAAAATAAAATATTTTGTTTATTAATTAATTTAATAAATAAATATTTTATTCGTTTGTCATTTTTTGTTTGTCACTTTATTCATTTGGGCTCTTCACATGTAGATTTTTTTCGATTGCATTTCTAATACCATTATAAACACACCAGGGTATCAGTAAGCTTTTGTACATATCTGATATACAGATAAATTGTACATTATAATCACTGCATTATTATAGACCTTGTGTAGCCCTCCCCCTTTTCAGCGCTCGTGTTCTGTCTTCCGGTTTGTATTTCCACAGCATGAAGGAAAGCCCTTTCGGATTTATTAATGAACCGCTTGTTTTAAAATCTTCCCGGTCTACTGACATTTATTATGTATTATGTATGGACAAATCCACTTCCGCATCTAATTACTCTTCGACGGAGATGCCATAGAAATGTACAAGTTCAAGTTCAAACACAAACTTCTAAAGATGGCTGCACGCTTGTTTCTCTAGTCTAGCGCATACGGTCTACAGTTGATAGGTTCAAGTATAATGGCGCATTCGAGCATCAGCTGCTGTTTTATTAAGCCCTGTATTACAAGCCATATGATCAGCATAATCACTGGGCTACCAGCATTATGGCTGCATTGTAAAATAAAATCTTTATTGCTACTAAAAATTTTATTATATACTAAAAATGCACTTTTATATGAAGAGCTGTACACGTGGAAAGAAAAAATACATAATTCATTGTCTTTGTAAAAAACAAAATGGCTTTTGTTTTTATATGCGTATTGATTTTATGCAAAGAACTTCTTGACCCTTGATTCTTCAGTCACCTCCATGCATCCCACCGCTTCTGCTACATCCATAATATAGCCTAGAAAATGAGCTAATGTGATCATTTTTGATTATGAAGCGGTATTGTCCAGCTATCTCAGGCTATCTCTCGCAGCATCTGTAACCAGGCAGGAAATTGAAGTCAGGGAAGAGGTAAAGGCCAACGCAACGACAGTGGATGAGCTGCCTGCAGTAATTATTTGAAGTGCTGTTCAAATAGAAGCACACGGGATTATAGACACTTAAGAATACTCAAGCTCTCTGATTCACTTTAATGTCCATCAGAATTGTTCCTTACCGATAGCTGATGTCTGATCTTTTCAGATATGCAGCATGGAGTACTTCACGGTGCTTGCATTTCCAACGAGAGCTTGCTGCCCACGCTTGCTCTTTAAGGTTATAGGGCTGTCTGGAGGAATTTTTTTTTACTTGTTCTGAAAGTGCTTTTACATGGGTCACTTTTTAGGTTTTTGTTGCTTGGTAACATTAAAAAAACCCTGCGTATTAGAGGGAGACGTGGAAAATGTTGTCAGTGTAGTTAATATGCCCATAGTTTTGCCAATGTAAAGTATAAATTGAAATGAATCAACTGAATAATATAACAATATTTTTAAATGTGACAATTTGCCCTGACCTGATATTTATGACCTGAAATAATACACTTCACGTTTCGATACACAGATGAGGTTAGCTTTCTATTCATCAAAGAAAACATAACTGTTTTCTATGGAAGCTTGTTTCCGCCACAGAATAAAAAATGTTGAAAGATAATTGCGACTTTTTATCACACAATTGCGAGTTTACATCTCGCAATTCTGATTTTATAACATGCAATTGCAACTTTATATCACGCAATTCTGACTTTATAACTCGCAATTGAGACTTTATAGCACGCAATTGTGAGAAAAAAAATCTGAATTGTAAGATAAAAAGTCACAATTATTATTATTTTTTTAATTCTGAAGAATCATGTGACACTGAAGACTGGAGTAATGACGCTGGAAACTCATCTTTGCATCACAAGAGAATTATAATTTGTTATATATATAAAATATTAAAATAGAAAACAAATAGCAGAAAAAAATCCTAATATAATTGTTTTTAATGTATTTTGATCAAATAAATGCAGGTGAGCATAAGAGACTTCTTTTAAACACAAAATTGCATCGACACCAACTTTTTGAATGGTTGTCTATAGTTATAATAGCAAAAATATGTATGCTTAAAACTCAAACCAAACAAAATTATCAAACCATTTTTTGTGCAATGAAAATTTAAATAAATAAATTATATAAAATTACCTATTTATTTTAAACGTCAATTGATTCATTCATTTATTCATTCATTCACTAACTCACTCACTCACTCACTCACCGCAAGACGTTTGTTTTTTATTCCAAACATCCATTTTTATTTATTTCTTATTGAAATAATACTGTTTTTGGGATATAGGCTGCTGTTATTCATTTCTGTTTTAAAGCTGAAGTGTGTAATTTCTGCGCAATTGGTGTTATCTTGTTATTAGTGTTATTTCAAATGGGTTTTGGAAGAACACTACAAGCAGATAAACCATAAACCCAGGCCAAATACTCCCGACTGTTGATCTTGAATTAAAGTTGCTTCTGTATTAAGCTGAAAAAGAGCTATTGTACTGTAACCTTCAACATAACATCTCCTTTAAATGACCAAATAAGCATGAAACACATAGGTCCTTGTGTGTTGTTTGTTCCTATCCACTGCTTGTTTTCTGCAGGATGTAAAAATGAGAGATACCTGTGACATCCCCTGCCACTCCAGGGGAAGATGTACTGTATCTGCAAAGTGTTCCTCAAGGTCAATGTAGCCATTCAAAAAAGCCACATAGATCTCTAGCACACTGTGATAAATCGTACCTCCACGATTCGAGTCTACGTGTATTTCAGATGTTTTCCGACGATAAACGCAGTCACCTATCCGGAGCTGCGGTGGGTGATTAAAGCACTTTGTCTTGAGTCATATCCTGCTCTCCTGATCCCCTCTGCTGATTTCTACCTCTCCTCATATCACACCTCCTTCCTACTCGTTCGCAAACAAAAAGGGAATCCAGTTCGGACTGCTTTGTCAAAGCAATGCGCCCAACAAATAGGAGTCGATAAACCGTCAGTCTGTATTTTTTTATCTGTCTGTCTTTCTATTGATTGTGACTCGAGACCCGGTGTGGAGTCTGGGATCTGACGCCATCTCAAATTTTGGTTGTGAATTTGCTGAGAAACAGACCTGAAGTCTGTGATGACATTTCCATTTATTTACCGATGCATCCACTTGCGCTGAATACCAACATGTCCCGTGTGAAGCAAAGTTGTAAACAATTGAATGAAATCAATTCTTTTTCAGTACATGAGAGTGTTTACTTTTTGGTTAAATGCGCAAAGTCAATATAGAAAGCTCTTGTTGGTTTGAAATCCTTGGTGTAAATTTAAAGAGCCCATATCATGCCCTTTTACAAAGTCTTGATTTTGTTGCAGGGTCTACTAGAATAGTTTTTCATGCTTGAATGTTTAAAAGGCACATTATTTTTCACAAATGTTACTCGTTGCAGCACCGCAGTCTGTCAGTAACGCTCTGTTTAGTTCATGTCTCTATGAAGCCCCGCCTTCTGAAAAGCACAATGTGCTCTGATTGGTCAGCTGGACCAGTGTGTTGTGATTGGTCAAGCGCTTCAAGCGTGTTTGGGAAATGTCACACCCCTTACCATAGCTGTGAGTTTTAAAACACTACTAAATCAACTCAACTAAACCAGGCATCAACCCTTTTTGTGCGTATGCATTGGGCAGTAATTATTAAAATGAGGAATATTATGACGTGTACGTTCCCAGAAGAAAACTCAAGACTACAATGGAGGTGTTTCAGGGAGTTCAGAAAAAGTGTGCACTGAGACAGAGAATAACTCCCTTTGGAGTGACTTGTTTTGTGACTTTACAGACCTTTTTCATGCTCAAACAGCAACATTACACACTAAAGAAAGTTGAAAATGTAAACGTCCTCTTTAAAGGAATAGTCTGAAAATTAGTATTCTGTCATTATTTCTCTCTCACCCTCCAAACCTGTATGACTGACTTTCTTCAATCAAACACAAAAGGAAGAATTTCGACAAATGTTTTGATCGCTCTTTTTCATGCAATTACAATGAACGGATACTGAAACCTTTAAGCTTCAAATACGACACAAAAGCACCATAAATGAATCATGAATGTGGACCATATACTGTACACTATATTTCAGGACATCTGAAGTCATAAAATAACTGTGTGACGAACAGTCCAAAATAGGTACAGTAAATAAGTTATTCAATTTATGTATGAGTTGTTCTTTTGAGTCAGATCTTTTCAATGGATTGGTTGATCTGGTTCACAAAACAAATTGTTTAAGAATTGGAGTGTACAATAGGAGGTACGACATGAGGGTGAGTACATGATGACAGAACCTTCATTGTTTTTTTGTTGAACTGTTCCTTTTAGATGTAAATAATGGGACCATCAGTGTTTTCGTTGCTCATTGTTGTTCTCATAACCATGCCTCTGAAAGGAAAATCATAATCTAGACTTCTTCACATTTGAAAAATGGATCTCCAGATACCTTTCAGAAAGCATAGAACATCAAATACCTCAAAGAGAGGCACAAAGCATTGTAGGATTTTGATCTGGCCCAAGGAGAGTAGCTCCTTCTCAGAGTTCAAAGGTTCTTGTACTTGTAAACCAGAGTTTCAGGTGTGAGCATCACAGCAGCCCCCCAGAGCCTAGACTGTGCAAGCCCTCAAAGACCAGAGACAAGAAGAACATGATCTCACATCAGTAGCCTACAACACTGCTTCAAAAAGACACCCATTCATAAAAAAATCTCACACATGGAAAGAAGGATTAAGAATATCTTCCCTTAACCCATTCTCATTGATCAGTGGAAAACAAAATACATTTAAAAATTATAATTTGTACGTCAAGACCACAAACATTTAGAATTTCATGGGCCACCCTCTGGTAGTGTTACTTATGCGCTGGTTCAATGGAATTATGTAAATAACATAACTGTGCAAACGCACCCACCAAGTTTGATATGCCACCTAGAAATTAGTATTTTGTTTACATAATGCTTTGTTGTATGTACTTGTCTACTTGACTTGTCAATTCCACTTCCTGTTCCAAGTTTTTCTAATTCCATTTATGACGTGTTTCTCATGTTTTGTGAACAAATAAGGCTAAATATATAATAGTTTACAAAAAAGTTTGGGGTCAGTAGCTTTTTTAATACATCTACTCCACAAGGACACATTAAATTATTCAAAAGTAACAGTAAAGACATTTAGAATGTTACTAAAAAACTGTGCTGTTCTTTAAAAAAAAAAAAAAAAAAGTCACAGTTTTCATTCCAAAACATTTTAAGCAGCACAACCATTTTCAACATTGATAATAAGAAGAAATGTTTCTTAAGCACCAAATCAGCATATTTCTGATGAATTGTGTGACTCTGAAGACTGGAGTGGAGTAATGACTGATGAAAAATCTGTTTTACCATCATGGGACTACATTTTTTTTTTTTATTATTGTAATATTATTTGGCAATGTTACCGTTTTTAATGTATTTTTGATTTAAATAAATGCAACATTGAGTATGTATATATAAATATGTATATATAAATACATATATATATATATATGTGTGTGTGTGTGTGTGTTTGTGTGTGTGTGTGTGTGTGTGTGTGATGTCAACACATACAGTATTAAAACATATACATATAGTACATATATTTATTTAGCTCTTGCTAAACTAAATTGTGGGTGGTTGTTGAATAAGATGCAGGTTTTAGTGTTGAAATACATTTAGAGTTTAGTGAATTCATTTTATAAGCACACATTTTAAATGACCATGTCATGTCACTGAAAAATCCTTTGCTACAATTGCTATCATTTAGTTTTTGAGTTCCTCATTACGAGAAATTCAATGACGCTAAATTGCCAGAACATGCATTCAAAGTGTGTCTCTCAATATGCCCAGCTGTCTCTGTTGTTATGGCGAACACCGACACAAGCAATAAAGTGCTTCGCCTGAAAGGCAAAGTGGCCAGGTTTGGGTTGGGCGGCACTCCAAATGGACTGTGTTTGTAAATGCAGGTCTTTTTTGTCTCAGCGTGTTGTAGCTCAGTGAAAGTTCACGTGGGGATCACTTCATTGAGGAGCAGTGTGAAGTCCTCACTCCTGTGTGTATTTCAGCAGTGGGGTGTGCAGCAGTGTCTGATCTGGCACTCTCACGCACCATCTGGACATGGTATAATGTTCAAACACACTCAAGTTCATGTCTACCTCTAACACTCGAATACCTACTTTGGAAGACAGGTACACCTGTGCAGGGTTGCTCTTGTGGATTGGCAATCATCCTGACCATCAGGTCAAAAGAGTAGATAATGAAGTACAGACAACTGAAACATTGTGTATATAGACCACAAATGGGCCTTAATTAAGTTAACCTCAATAAGTATGTTTGATTCATGAAAGACGACTGGCTGATTTTATCCAGAAATGCCATACTAATGTCATAATGTCTGGATCCGTGTAGCTTATTGTGGTCAAGAATTATACACTTAGACAAGAGGGTGCCGAGTGACTGGTATGATCAGACTATAGTGGCCTCGCTGTATTTTTATGATTCACTTAATGGTACCAGTTCATAAGAACACTTTATTTGAGAATTGGCGGTCATGCTGTATGTCTTTGATTCACTAAAAGCAATATGTCCATTAGATTCATTTATTCATGATTCACACTATAATGGTCATGCTGTACTATATGTGTTTGATTCACTAAATAGAAATGAAGCATAAATTCTGCCGGGAAGACTCAATTGTTATGTCACTCATTACCTTCTCATCTGTCAAATCGTGTTCTAATGCTGTGGTATATAAGATAGGTACAGACAGATGTCTGAGTTCGCAGATGCTGACGCTTCCATTTACCTCCATCCTCCCCACCACCACCGAGATGGTCCCTTCCCGTACCTCACAGGGGGTCGGCTGCGCCCCTGCCTTTGTCTTCAGGCAGGAAATGCAGAGTCCGTACTCTCAGATTGTGAGCTACGGACGGGGCCTACGCCAAAGAACTTTATTATATATTGCTTGCTGGGCTGTTAATAAATGGTTAATTGTACAGTATTATTCTCCCGAGTCTTTCTGGTAGAACTAGTTCAATACAGTTATTTATTTGCAATTCATTGTGAAACAAACTAAATTGTCACTCAGGTTGACAGTATATAATGAATAATGTCAGCATCAGTGTGGTTTGAGGCATGGGCTACTACTGTTTGTCTAGTGTGTTTTTGAGAGTATGCATTTTAACTGGCATTGGTATTTTAGACCAGCAGTTGTTGTTTGTATTGAAGTTAGACTAAACAAAATTGTCAGTAAATCACATACAAACTAGATCAACCAATACGAGATTTAACCCAGCATGTTGTTTCGGGTCCATTTCAGTCATATCCACAATAGGCTGCGGTGTCTTTCCCAGTCTCAGTTGTCTTGTCTCAGGTGCCTGTGGAGTTGAATTAAACGGCACAGGTAAAGTGAGCTCTGTTTGCCGGATGAGACAGACTGTATCCTTGAATCTTCTGCACCTGGTCTCCCTCTGTCCTCACTGAAGGGCTATGGCCCCGCTGCAATAAGCCTTAATCTGGGAGATCACTCTTTATCCCGCAGGTTCCAGGGGCAATGTGGAGGAACATATCAAGTCATCTCTATGGATTAGGCTGTGTGCTCTCTTGTGGGGACAAGTGATGGGAGAGAAGTCAATCTCTGGGGGATTGTGGCTGTACTCTTTCACTTTCTCTCTATCTCTCTTTGTCTCACTGTCAGCTAGAGTGTTCTGTTATTGTTGCTTCAGTGTATTTATAACTTCAGCAGTTGTGTTACAGTCTGGTGGCAGTTAATCACATGGATTCTGATTCACCCAAAGGCGTGATGCCTTGAACATATTATCATTATTAAAAGGGATCATATCCCCTTATAAAGTTAGGGTTAGTTATTTTCAGCCCGTTCTCATCCCAAGGTGTCATATAACTGACGCTTTTTGACATCCGTCAATAACCGACGCAAATGGCACCCTTTAGCGTCAATATGACACGCAGATAGATATGGGCCAGAAGGCGCCTCCTAGCCGTGTAACCCTAACCCGACCCCAGACCTAAACCTACCCATTTCTATATTGACGCTAAAGGGTGCCTTGTGCGTCAAATGTTGACGAACGGTCAAAATATGACGCCCTAGGATGAGAATGCGTTGTTATTTTCTAAACTCACTTTCCATCAGCTTTTGAAATGCAAGTATCAAACACAAAACGCAAGTAACTTTGTGGGCAGATCTCGGCGAGATAAATTACTCTTGCATCCGATGCAAATCTAAAATGGGTTGGTCTGAAGTAGCTACATTATTCATAGGTGTGGTTTGGGCGTAACGTGAAATAAACCAATCAGGGCGTCATCTTACATTCCCTTTAAAAGCAGGCGCGCTTGTTCCATGGTGGATTGCTATTATGATGGCGGATTTGCCAGGCGCACGCCAGGAGCGGTTCACAGCCATGTTCACAGAGAAGTGACATTGTATGGGGATTGGAGAAACCCACCCAAATTAGCTTCGGTTAAACAGGCGTATAATACTTTGGGTAAATGTGTAAGCTAGATTTATACCTATTTTTTCACATCTTCATGGACACCACAATGATTTCCCTCATGTGGTAATATTTTTCCTTGTAATTATGTATGGCTTGCAAAAATGGGAACTGCCGCATTTGTGTAAATGAGAGAAACAAAGTGTATGTGCGTTGTGCACACGCTACATTATGGACAAGCATGCGCCCTTAAAATAGCATCTGAATAACGCATCACTGACTTTAGACTAGGTTTTTCCTGGTCTGTGGTGGAATTGTTTTCTGAAACTGCATAATAGCAACAGGGAACGTTTGCGCCGGAACACGCCTCCTCTTTTCGCTGAACCGCCCCCTGGAGCGCAAGTTCTCTAATTTACCGACGTGCGTCTGTGAAGGGAAAAGTCCGCTGTGCGTCGGGTTAAAAATAGGAATGATACATGCGTCGGTGTACAAAGTCAATTGGGCTGGGTGCAAAATAGGGCCCTTACTGCGTAAACCATGGTTGCATGCTATTCAGAATTGAATCAAGAAAACATGTATTCTGTAGTTCCTGAATTTGAGGTACTGTAGCAAATAGTTTGAATTAGATTTTAAGGAAGTAGAAATAAAAGGAATTGCAATTCAAAGAAAATCAAATGACTGATTTTTAACTAGAACAGCAAAGTTTTTAGATATAGAGAGAGGTATGAATGGATGAATAAACTGATAGTTCAACAGATGGATGGATGGACAGAGAGAGACAGAGATAGATGATGCAGAGATTGATTGATTGATATATGAATGGATGGATAGATAGATAGATAGATAGATAGATAGATAGATAGATAGATAGATAGATAGATAGATAGATAGATAGATAGATAGATAGATAGATAGATAGATAGATAGATAGATAGATAGATAGATAGATGGATGGATGGATGGATGGATGGATGGACAGAGAGATAGAAGGATGGATGGCTTAACACATTAGATAGATAGATAGATAGATAGATAGATAGATAGATAGATAGATAGATAGATAGATAGATAGATAGATAGATAGATAGATAGATAGATAGATAGATAGATAGATAGATAGATAGAAAAGTGTGCCCTTAAAGTACAATGCACTGTACTTTACTGTGTCACTTTGTTAAAAATAATCTGCAAAATGACTAATACTAACTGTCAAATGCATTTTTTTTAACACCTAGCCATCAGTTGTTCATTTCTGCCAATAAATAGCATTAGTATTCCAAGGTCACACAGGGAGAATATGAGGTCTAGATAATTCAATTGCACTCATAGATGTAAAACAACCTGCCAACCGCTTGATCGGATACACATATTCATTTACAGAGGGATCCGTATAGCCTTTCTGAGCTTATGTTTGTGCACATCAAAAAAAAAGTGAGCATGTTAAAGAAAATAGTGCCTGTCTGTATATACGTCTTTGACAGTGTCCTATGCTAGATTCACTCTAGTGGAGCGCTACTGCAGGCATCAATGGATGCGAGGTAAAGAAGAGCCGGCGCTGATTTCTCCTCCACCACTGACAGCACAGAGTAATGACTGGTAATGCTTCAGTGTGATTACTGAACGTCATTTTTCTTCTTTCTCTCGTGTTCACTCTCCAAGAGAATGTTTTATCTGTGAAAGCGTGTGTATTCATGTGTGCGTGATTTGGGGGTGTGCGCGCGAGAAAAAGAGATACCGAAGTTGCAATGCATAACACAGAGTAACGATAAATGACAAAAAGTGAACGAAGAAAACAAATAGAATCTAAAAGAAACTAAAATCTGAAAAAGAAACCGCAAACATTTTGTGACCTTCTCCACAAGAAATGAAATATCTGATGTCTTGCTTTAAATAAATGTTTCATTCCTAATGTGTCAGGTGTAGTTGTGACCAGAGCTGCAGTCCGAAATCGTCAATAGAGGAATTGAAAAACATTTCCCTCAGTATTGGCAACAGTTTTATTACATTTATGGAAAAATGGCTCTTCCGAAAGCATGCTGGGTACTGTTTGCGGGAGGTAGTCATGTGATATACAGCAATGAACATTAGTTTTTCTGTCTGTATGTGATCCATCAAGAACTGGGGAGAGAATTGCTTCTTTATTCCATTCCACTTCATGCATGTCATCAATATATTGTTTGCATGAATTTGTGTTTGCCAAGACCGCACTGAATCTCTACCTACCTTTTAAAAAGTTTGTCTATTTTTTTTTCCAGCTCATGTAGTAGCCTAATATTAGCTCTTTTTTTATTTTTATTTTTTATAGACTTTTTCAAAGCATTAACAGAAAGCTTCATACAATTAATTTTACTGTTAAAGTTACTATACAATTAAAGAAACAGTTGTGAGCTTGCAGACTACTGAATCATTCCTCCGCATAGTGAGCAATGGACTTACCTCGCGATTGATTCCAGCCCTTATATTAATCTGGTACCTTGCATCGGTTCCCATCTTTCACAGAAAGTTCAACTTTGTTTGACGTCTCTGATTTGTAATAACTTCTGGGCCTAAAGGACTGGGCCTGTAAACTCCCTTCTGTCACTTTTCCAACTTGCAGGAAAGACCTCCAGCCCTGAGATCTATCTTGCAGGCTGCTCTGGGCTCGCTGCTCTGGGCTGGCTGCCGGACCATCATGCCCGCCTGCCCAGGCCAGATGCAGCGAGGCCAGATGGAGGACTTAATCACTGGAGCAGCAGGCAGTATGGCCGCTCCTGATCTGAACATGTTTAGGTAGCCCACGGGACGGGGTTCAGTATGTTCATTTGCTCAAGTGGTCCCACATCATCTTGTGGCTGTCTCAGTCTGTCTGTCTCTTTCTGAATAGTTGTTTATGATTAGCATTTTTTTTTTTTTTTGTAGCTAGGTGCTTCTTTTTTTTTTAAAGTGTAGCATATATCAAAGTACTGGGGTGTCATCATTACCATAGTACTGCCATTAATGGTATATAAATGAAACATTATTTTATTATTAATAATAAATAATAAAATTATTATTATTGTAATTATTAATTTCTATGAATGATTTACAATATAAATATACAATATAATCTTAAAACTACTTTTGGATTTTCCTTCGGTTTTGTGACTATTTGTGTTGGGGTTATTATTAATAAGATAATAATAAAATAATAAGAAGAATGATAGCAGTATGATAAGTAATAGTAATTATATTAATATGAAATTGTATTAGTTTTTTATTATTATTACTTAATTTTTAAATAAATCAATGTTTACAGCCAGTTTAAGCAGAACCCAGTTTAAGCAGAAGATTTGTTCACTTTTCAAATGAACAATCCACTTTTTTAAACAAAGTCTTAAACTCAATTAGAATTAATTTAATAATTATAAATAATCATCGTAACCTTTTTATTATTAAACCTAAATTAACATTTTTTGTCTACTTTGTGGTACTTTATGGTTAAAATTCCATTATGGTTACACTTTATTTTACAGTAATGACAGTACAACTGTACAGTAATGTACATACAGTATGTGCACTTACATGTACTTACCTTAGAAAGTACTGGTTAATAAGGTAACTATGGGTTAAGGTTAGGTTTAGGGGTAGGTTCAGGGTTGGGAACTAGTTATTACCCAGTTATTCTAATAACTGTAATAAGTACATAGTATGTACATGGGGAACAGGACTGAAAAAATAAAGAGCTACCAACTTTTTTTTTGTTTTGGAAAATGGCTTTAAAATAAAATTTACAATTGTTCCTGTAAAGCATCACTACTGGTTAAGGGACAGTTCGTCCAAAAACAACTTTGTCATTATTTTCTTACGTCTTTCCAAACCTGTGATTTCTTTCTCCTTCTGACTTTTTTCCATGGAACACAAAAGAAAATGCATGAGGAAAGAAAGATTAGAGATTGATTTCGTCTTCAAAAAAGGACAAAAGGTACCATAACATTGTATTTCAGAGTCTTCAAAAGCCATACAAAAGCTTTGTGTGCGGCAGATAACAAAATTTTAGTTATTTACAAAATGTTACTCACAAAAAAAATATAAAAGATTGCATCTGGTGTGTCAACACATGTTTATCTCAGAACAGATGCTTTCCATTATGTTTCAGGAAGAGAACACTATGTGTTCTTACAGACCTTTTTAATGATGTCTAGACATCATAAGTAGCTGTGTAAAGAACAGGAGCCCTGTAGCGGCTGCTGGAGTGAGATGACATGGCTCACTGCTGTTCCTCACGGCCCCCTGCTGAGTGAACGCTGCATTGCTGAACTGAGCAGCGCTCTTTCAATGCAGTCTACTTTACGCCCTCTTTATAAAGATTGACGTGCCGGTTCTTAAGGGGAAAGACAATTATACAGTCTGCATGGCACTATGATGAACTGTGGGGCTCCAGGAACAGGCTCTGGGGTCTTACTTGTCAGTCATGCCATTATGAATTACCCCCTTCTGACCCACACTTACCCTCAACCCTGTCTAAAGACATGAGGTCACCAGAAGCAGACGGGTTAAAAAGGAAGTGCCACCAAATTCAGAATTTGCATTCGGGCTGCTGTTGCCTCTTTTCCTGGGCGATTTCCTTCTAGACTTCAGGGGTGTTTTGCTCCTCAGAAACATTCAGTGGTTCCTCCACATCGCTGTGATTGTCTGGTTATCCTGTCAATGCGTAATGCCCACCTATCATGTTCACCTGACATCAGTGGGTTACTTGAAACGTGAAATTATCTGTAAGCACGTTTACTTGTGCAGTTAAAAGCAAGCTACAGTGAGTTTTGCTATTCAAGCTATATATGTCCAATACGGTACATGAAACAATATGCAACCAATGAGGATGATATGATTTCCTGGCTCTTTACTATTGCTCCTGAAATTAATTGGTTTTGTCTAATGGTCGGTTTTAGCTGAACAATTTTCAGCTGAACAAATATTGTATTATAGTTTTAATAAAACTCTAACTAGAAGTTCACATCAATGCTATGCTTGTGGCAAAAAAAAAAAAAATCTCTTACAGACTTTTCAACTTCATGGGGCATAATTTTAGACATTGTTGGTCCGTGTTTAGCGCACAGCATCAATGTCCAAAGTGGATAGATAGTAGACAGGGGGTTTAACATCATAGGCTTGTGTGTTCTGAGTTGCCCACCCTCACCACAGGGAGCATGGGAGTTATTTTAATAGTTCTGTGAGACCTGACGACAGGTTAATTTGCCTTTCTGAATGCAGTCTTTGCCCCCGCTGGCTTCCTCTGTGGTTTCTTCTGTGTAGTGACAGCTTACGCATTGATCCAGAATGATCGTGACTACGGCACATATCATATTTCATTGTAAGAAATGACAGCAAAAAGTGCAGGTCCCGCTGGGAGGACTGAAATTTCGATACAATTAGAAACCGCAATATATACATGAAGTATTATACCGTAAGAGTCCGTTCTCTTGTATAAGTTGGCTTAACCTTGAATAAACCAATTCCCTGTGAATACATCAGTCTCATTCTCAAATTCTAACTACAATTTGCATTGTGCCCTCCACCACACTGTGCAGTGTTGAATTAGGTTCCTTGGCGCTGGAGAGCAGGATGGGTTTTGACAGGGCGACCCCTTCTGCACTCCTTTGGAGCGGTGCGCTTGACAGAAACTCATTAATTATCTTGGGCGGGGTAACATCTCGAGCTGCCTTCACGAAAGGATGCCAGTCACCTGCCCACTTGAGCTGAAAAATCGTTAGAGACTCTTAACATTCTTGCCTACGTGTTCATCTCGTCAGTGGGAGAATACTGCCTGCTGTCCGACACTGTCAGAGTCTATTGTACTGGAGCCGAACACAGGCCCGGTTTAAAGCTGAAATGAAGAAGACAGATGAGGGAATGAACGAGGTTGATGTGTATGAGGGAGCTTAGCTCCATGTTAGTGGGACCATCACTAGTAATGAAATTTCTCTAATAATTTACTCACTCTCATGTTTTGTTTTTTTCCAAACCCTTTTGACTTTCTGCCATGGAACTATGGGTGGGCGATATACTGGGAGAATTTTGACAACTGACATTGATGTTGGATTACTGGCTGTATCGCTGTTATGCTCACGTGACAGTACAGGGACAGTCCAGTGTGTCATGAAAGTGTATCCCTTGTATGCGTTTGTGAGCCTTAAAATCGCTTGAAAGTTTAAACTTACAAGAAGGTCAATGGAACAGAGTTCTGCAAAAGTGCCTGTTTAAACTCAATTAGATGCGAAAGTGAATTATATTTGTTTTATGCTGTTCTGACAGACTGTTTAGAAGAAAAGGTTCTATATAGAAACTTACAGAGTTCTGTCAGGTGCTTCACATTTAGACCATTTTAGGGGTTCCCATCATGGGATCAGACAGACAGCATTTATTAATCAGTTATTGTTTCCATTTGTTCTATGTGCTAGGTAGATTTGGAGGAAATCAATATTTTCAATGAATAACATATAACATTTTGGACAGCTATTTGATAACTTCAGATGTCTTGAAATGTATAATGGGTCATGGACTACTTTAATGGTGCTAAGTGTTGTAATTGCATAGAAAATATAATTCTACAAAAAAATATCTTTTGTATTTCAAGAAGAAAACCTCACAGGTTTATTACAGTTAAAGGGTTAGTTCACCCAAAAAAGAAAATTATCCCACAATTTACTCGCCCTCAAGCCATCCTAGGTGTATATGACTTTTTCTTTCAGCCAAACACTGAATCTTCCATCCTGGCTTTTCCAAGATTTATAATGTGAGTTGGTACCCTCGATTTTTAAGCCCAAAAAAGCTCATCCATCCATCATGAAAGTAATCCATACGGCTCCAGGGGGTTAGTAAAGGCCTTCTGAAGTGAAGCGATGCATTTTTGTAAGAAAAATATCCATATTTACAACATTATAAACTATAATCACTAGCTTCAAGTAACAGCCTGCATGCAAGTCTAGTTCCGGTGGAAGAATTACCTCTGACCCGACGCATGACTTAGGATATAGGAGTAGCGTAAACTTAGGAGAGAGTAGACGCCTCTTGCAGTTCACACAAACAGGGCTGGGCAACAAACTTAAGCTCCTCTTCTCTTCTATTTAAATCCTCCAAAATGTCTCTTTTAAAATTTTCATTTTAGACTTCTAATTCAGGACCGGTGTTTAGTTTTGGTCTATCCTCTGCGCTTCCATGTTCGTCAATACGTCATGCGCCGAGTCAGAGGTCATTCTTCTACCGGAACTAGACTCACAAACTGATGTTACCGGAAGCCAGTGGTTATAGTTCATAAAATACAAAAACGCATTGCTTCGCTTCAGAAGAACTGTATTAACCCTCTGGAGCCATATGGATCACTTTCATGATGGATGGATGCGCTTTTCTGGACTTCAAAATCTAGGGTACAAATCACTCCCATTATAAAGCTTGGAAGAGCCAGGATATTTATTTAATATAACTCTGATTGTGTTTGGCTAATTTTTGGGTGAACTAACCCTTTAAGTCTTACTAAGGTATTAATACTGGCACAATATGCCAGATTTGATTTAGTGTTGTACTACAGGTTCGACAAAAAAACCCAAAACAGTAGATCAGAAAGGTCAAATACAGGACATTTAGGGCTTTGTGGATGCCTGTGTTTTCAGGACAGTGAGGTGGGTTTAGACTGAAAAGGGTAAAATTGTATTTTCAACTATAACTTGACCTGGTTTTCCCAGTGTAGTAGCATTGTATTACAGCCAGTTCCAGCTTAGTGAATCTTAAGATTGAGCCCTTTTGCAGTTCAAACTGCTGTGACATTCTGCTGGGCCGCTTCACTTTGTCCTTGGGTGCAAATCGCATAAGATCTCTCATCAGAAGTCTTTGCATGCTAGGCTGACACTGGCAGCGAAACGCATATCTGGGTGGTCTATCAAGGTAAAATCAAATTAATTATTGCCCGGCAAATCATTCACAGAGTTCACCTTACACACACACACACACATACACACACACACACACACACACACACACACACACACACACACACACACACACACACATATATATATTCAAGTCTGAGAAATAGTCTTTTACAATAAAGTTTTTTTATCTTACTGATGTTGGCCAAATGGCCTGATTTCATCAGCGAAATGCTGTGCCGTGCAACTGAGAACTCCCTGAGGTATTTCCGACGATCTGCCTGTAAAACCTTATGAATGCTTTGACCTTAAAACAATGCAGTATATTTACTTAGCATGATGGATGTGGAGGATGGGTCTTTAAGTGGCAGTGCATCTGAACGGGCTGCAAAACCCTTGAGTCTTAGCAATACAAATTTAATTTCAAAGCAACGGTTTCCCGTTGAATATCTGTTTGCCAACACCCCAGTGAGCGTGGCAAACAGAGAGAGATGTTGTTTTTTGACACTCTCATTGTTCATCCCTATGTGTACGCCCCGCTAGCTTCTATGTGATGAAGCAATTGAAATTGATCTTGTGTCTAATCGAAACTAAATTGGTTGGAGTGGACCATTTCTCACATGACACATCAATCTCTTTTCTCTGCTGACTCCCCAGGAGAACATTTTACAGTTCCCAATAGTTATCCCGTGCAGTGTGGTTCATTAAGAGACTCGCTGTGATAAAGATGATTTACATATATTTCATGCGGAGGCCGGAAATCCCTGTAGCTGAAGTGTAGCTTAAAATAAAACCTGGTATTACTCTCTCAAAATCGTTTATCTTTGATTAAATGAAAACGAACAAGCTTTTGTTTTGGTGTAGACCAGGAAGACGTCTCTTTCCATATCCTCAAATTCACAAATGTTCAGACTTCCATAAAGTGCAAATTGGGGGGGGGGGGGGTAAATTCACTAATTTTTACACTATTTTATTCCCTAAACACCCACAACCCAGTTTACGCAGAAGATTTGTTCACTTTTCAAATGAGCAAATGGCAGCAGTTTTGCATCAAATGCAGAAGAACGTTTTAACCAGGATGCAGAGCCAAAGTTTTTTTTTTTTTTTTTTAAACAAAAAGTATTCTCGGTTCTCAAACTTAGTCGTCTTGCGCAAATTTCATTATCTGATTTAGATAATTGCTTTAGAGCAGTGGTCTCAAACTCGCGGCCCGCGGGCCTTTTGTGGCCCCCTACTTGACATTAAAGTTTAATGTTAGTGCGCCCGTCGTTGCGTGTGACGCGTTTTCTTTTTTTTTCTTTTTTATCCCTTATGGGCTACCATAGATAGTTTCGTGACAGTTACGGTGGGTTTGTTGTCAATAGTTGTCATAGACAACCGCGAAGTACAAACATACTGCGCCTGGAAAAACTGAGCGCGTCGCTTCAATTATGAGGGCGCTTGCCGCGCGCCTACATTTGATATAACGAACTTGAGCGCGCAAAATATGTGAGCGCGATATGTGTGACACCAATCAGGCCACGAGCTACTGGTAGCTCGCGAGCGACGTGTTGGAGACCCCTGCTCTAAAACAATGTGAGAATAATCATTCTGAGCTTGTAATATGTGTCCAACAGGTTGATAAGAAGGTTTGCTTTGATTTGTCCAAAGTCAGTAATTTGCCTGAGACACTATACATGTGTATAAATAATTCAACAAAACGGGCAGACATGACTGCAAATATTTGTATTTCAAAAGCAAAAATTGTTTTTCTAAGTATAATAAAAGGAAATGTGCCTTCCAAAAAAACATTCAACATCATTAATGTGTTGTATAAATAAAATAAAAAAGGACATGAGCAAATATAAGTATCACAAAGATGTGTTATAAGGAAAAGACAAAGAAAGTTTGTAAAATGAACTTCAACTGTCAGAAGGACAGCTCATGAAGAACCAATCATGTACAGAAAGGAATGTTCAAATTCAGAGGAACAGTTCAGAAGAAACGTAATAATAAAGCTTGAGAAGATTGGATCAGTTGTGTTCCTTTTTTGGAATACTATTTTTTGTGGAATACTTGATGCGGCCCAACCTAACCTAGACTCTACCTCCAGCGGCCCCCAGTTAAGTTGAGTTTGAGACCCCTGCTTTAGAGTATCTAAATCTGGCACTAATACAGTGCAAAATAAGGTTTGGGAACTGAAAACCAGTTCAGTCCAGAAACGGACAAATCATTAACACAAGATTTTCTTTTACATTGATTGAAATTTCTTTCAATATTCAAATTTATTTCTTAAATCTCGTTACTGAATCACCCAAAATTGAAAAATCTGTCATAATTTACTCGCCCTAATATTTTTCTTTTTCTTCTGTGGAACACAAAAGAAGATATTTTGAAGAATGTTTCAACTGTTTGGAATTATTTAAATAACGAATATTGTGACGTGTTCGTTTCCGGAAGAAAACTCAAGACTACAATCAAGGCATTTCAGAAACAGTGCACACTGATATATAGACCAACTCCCTTTTGAGTGACTTTGCAACTTTGCAGACCTTTTTTTCATACTCAAACAGCAACATTACACACTAAAGAAAGTTTAAAATGTAAAAGAACAATATGTCCTCTTAAGAGAAGTCCGAAACCCAAAATCCCTCAGGCAAATAGTGCATGCAAATAACTGCTGTATCTTTTGCCGCAATACGTTCTTCATGAACTCCCTCAAATGCCTTTTGTCATATGTTTTATCTTTTGTTGTCAGGATGTGTTTTTTTTATGTCCAGGATTTTCATGACAATCTTTTTTTTCTCCATACGGGAAATGGATTGGTTATGTTTCTTGTGGCTTAAGCACACATGTTCTGATTGTTCTAGTCTGTCATCATCGCTGGCACACCCAGCAGCGGTCACTGATCAGTTGGGAATTGTGGATGTGCGGCCATTTTCTGTTGTCTCTCGTTGATGTGATAATGCTGCACCCTCTGTACAGCTCTGATTGTTTTTGTGCCACGGCTTATGCTGGTAATCTGAAAGCTCATCTTCTTCTGCTCCAAAATGAGACGGACTGATCACTTCAAATCTGTGATTGCTTTCAAAGCAGATTTCTTTACTCTGGACGCCCACTGTTGAAAGACAGTTATGGGAAAGTTTTGTGTTATAGCCAAAAAGCCTGAAAACTAGACAATAATAAACAACCCAGCGTTTTTGCAACAATTAAACTAAGGGGGCATTAAAAAGTAAATTTTCGAGTGTGTGGAAAACTATGCCGACCACCACTGATCTCTTTCAATTAAATAGTGAATTAGTCATCACCTGGTTCAGGATCACCTCATCAATCAGGAGTCCATAAACTGCATTTTCCAGGCATCCTAGGGCTTGTCACCTGCTGCTACTGCCTTCCCTCTGCCAGCTCTCCTCGTCTCCCGCCTCTAATGTCTTCCCTCACTAATGACATTAGAATGTTCTGGTGGAAGAAGCGGCTGCTATCAGTGCAATTAAAGCACAGAGACTATTTTCTTTTGGGACTTTAGCCAAATGACTGGTAGCACTTCTTCTAGAAATACTTTTTCTCTTGAACAACTTTTAGGGTCATACCTTCCTTAAAAAAAGAACATCTTCATAATCTTGCATCTTGCATCTTCATAATGCAATTTATAATGGGATTTTGGCAATATTGCGTTGTAAACTTTACCTCGTGTAATCACAATACTTAGATCATACTAATGTAATTAAGCTCATATTCGTATTAACCATAATCGCATTAAACAATGTGTAGTACGCCGATTTTAATCGCAATAAACATGCATCTAATCAACTTTATCATATTATTACCGTTCTGACCAAATTGCTTGGACATATGCCAATGACATAACTTCATCAGAGTCGACACAAACAAATCGGGCCAAAAGAGATTGCAGGGAAGGCCACTTCAAAGAAGCACTACGAATGACATAGCATAATTCTCTATTACCCCTTTTCCACCAAGGCAGTACTGGTGCTGGTTCGGAGCCAGAGCCTAGTTTCAAATCGGTTCTTTGCTTTTCCACACAAATAAACCTGGCTCTGGGCCAAGAAAACAGGTTCTAGCTCAGCACCAACTTTGCGGTGGTCTAGTGATAAGAACCGGTTACGTCAGGTGCTGGGGGCGGGGTTATCGTAACGTTCGAAAACAAAAACTTCTGGACGCCATTTTTAAAACACCGGTCAGCTGTTAACGTTAGCTTTAAAATCATCCGCTGGACGCTTTATTAGTCTTTCTACATGGGTTTGGTTAGTGATCGGGCTATAATTAGACCACGTCGGCTATGTAATCGCTGACAACCAGGCCAATTTCATACAACAGTTTTTTTCTCTGGACACGTAACTCAAAATCGGGTGTGTCCCGGTCAAACCGGGATGTCTGGTCACCCTATGTTAAACACACAACATTCATTTCATAACTTATAATTCCCTTTATGAGCAAGAGTATGTAACTTAGTTCTCCATTGCTGTTATGGTTGTCATGACGCGTTGCTAGGACAACGGAGGTAGCCCTACTCTGGCTCTACAGTCTGTGGAAAATCGAGCTGGTTCTTAGATAATTGGCTAATAGAACCAGCACCGAACTGGCATAAGCACCAGCCCAGAACCAGCACCTGGTTAGCATTGGTGGAAAAGAGATATATGCTGTCAAAATACTTAAATATTTGTTTTGTATTTATTTTTATATTGATATTATCAACTACTTTATAGTTGCATATTTCTGCATCATTTTTAATTTGTCATTTATAATGCTTCATGGGTTTGTAGTTCTTACCCTCACTGAAGCCTTTAGGTACACAGTACGATGTTCACATTTTTTTTTTTTTTTTTTCATATCGAAGTTTGGGTTACACTTTATTTTATTAGTCCACTTTAGACATTCTACTAACTACAGTGTAAGTAACTTTGCAATTACATGTCAACTAACTGCTAAATACAAACTAAATGCTGTGATTCATCTCTTAGCTGGTTGGCTTTGTTCATATAATGTTTTAATTAAGACTTTTTAAAAAAATCCCTATGGGAAAAATTAATAGAAAAAATACTTCTGGAACCAGTGGGTGGCCACTAAAGCACTTTACTGCAAAAAAAAAAACAATGTGAACTCACTTTGGTCAACAGCCTAAAAGGTAAAACACCAAGTCACGTGTTCAGGGGTGATTGTACGGTAGTTCAAATTCTTGATTTAGTCGGTATTCAGAACGACAAAGTACATGAAGCCATTTGCTGCAGGCGTTTAACTCAGTATCTCTATGGTGAATAGTATGGGCAGAATCCACTGCAGTGAGGCAATGTGCATGTCCTTCTGTGGTGTTTTATTCATGGCAGTATCTATTGGTGCATTCTCACTTTAGAGGCCAGCTGCAAAGCTCTGTGTGTTTATCTGGAGCTGATAGGGGAGGTATAACTCATCATGGGATAAGGGCACTCATTGCAGCCAGTGAACATGAAAATTGGATTCAGATAGATAAGTCAATCTGTAGGCCGGATCATTTTATGAGGCAGACTTAGAGCGAAGAAACACTGATACATTCTTCCATACATATATTAATAGTAAAAGGAAAGCTTTTATGGCAAACTGTGTCTGCATTATTAAATCTGTTTGCTTTTCTTATTTCGCACGTAGGCCTGTGTCAATGCTCCGCTAAAATTTGATTTGCCGTGTAGGGCAAATAGAGCAAAGAGTATTGATTGGGACTGAATTATGTCATTTTTACTGAATTATGTTACTAAGAAGTGAATAAGAATTCCACCGGTGTTTAAATTGCATTTGTGAAAATCAAGATCAAGCTTACAACCTCAAATGCATGTTTAGATTTTAGTTTACAAACCTGTGGGATAATTCATTATTCTGTGAACTGCACAAAACAAAATGAACATCTTCCATGGAGCCATACATTCTTTTTCCGTTTCCTTTTTTCTTTCTTTCATTTAAAAAAAAAAAAAACCTCTATAAGGTAATTGCAATGGCAAACTCAATGGAGTGTGTTTATCTTGCCTCTCCACCCTGGGATTTGTGGGAAATTTCACCTAGTGCTTAATCTCGTGTGCAATGGCGCATAGACGAAAGGGGGAAAAGTATTAGAAGGCAATATTTGAATACATTTCTAATCAAAAGGGAAGCAGATATGGATGCTATGGAGGAGAAAGCTCCCTATTTATCGTCTACTGTAAATAAAGCAAGCATAGGAACGATGAAGGGAAGTAAAGAGTACAACAATGACACTAATATACCTGCTTGTTGTTCGTCAAAAGCTAACCAACTACAAAAACTTGAAGATTACTTTACACCAAATACACTATGTCAAGGGGCCTATAGATATGTATAAGAGGTTAAAATAGCCAGTTTCTTTCTCATAATTGTTGTTCAATTTTTCTAAGTAGCTCTATTGTATCTGAAGAGGGGTATATAGTAGGCTACATGGAGAAAAATGAAAGCGTTAGCATAAGTTCTGCCAGGAAGACTCAATTACTACTGTACATCACTTATTACCTTCACATCTATCCAATCATGTCCTAATACTTGCTGTATAAAAGAATGGTACTTACACATGTTTGAGTTTGCAGACGCTGACGCAAACAATTACCTCCACCCTCCCCACCACCACCAGGATGGTCCTGTCCGTACCTCCCGGGGGGTCGGCTGCGCCCCTGCCTTCGTCTTCAGGCAGGGAATGCAGATCCTCTACCCTCAGATTATGAACTACGGATGGGGCCTACGCCAAAGAATTTTATAAATAATTGCTTGCTGGGGCTGTCAATAAATTAATGCGTTGTTACATCATTCTATCTCCAAAGTCTTTCTGGTAGAACTATCTATTAACATAAAAGGCAATTGCCCGGCTGCTGCAAGAAGTATTTTGAAATCTGCTATAACATTATGGTTTGTTTATTTATTTAGTTTTTATTTATTTATGTATTTATTTATGTCCTTTTACTTTTTTTAATGGTCATTTCATGGAATAAATTATAACTGTAAAATATACTCACCAGCCACTTTGTTAGGTACACCTGTTCAACTGCTTGTTAATGCAAATATCTAATCGGCCAAACTCATGGCAGCAACTCAATGCATGTAGGCATGTAGACATGGTCAAGGTGATCTGCTCAAGTTCAAACTGAGCATCAGAATGTGGAAAAAGGGTGATTTAAGTGACTTGTTGTTGACGGGCTGGTCTGAGTATTTCAGAAACTGCTGATCTACTGGGATTTTCATGCACAATCTCTAGGATTTACAGAGAATGGTCCGGAAAAGAGAAAACATCCAGTGAGCGGAAGTTCTGTGTGTGAAAATGCCTTGTTGATGTCAGAGGTGAATGGCCAGATCTGATCGAGCTGATAGAAAGGCAACAGTAACTCAAATAACCACTCGTTACAATCGAGGTCTGGATAAGAGCATCTCTGAACGCACAAAACGTCAAACATTAAAGCACATGGGCAACAGCAGAAGAAGACACACCTGTGCCACTCCGGTCAGCTGAGAACAGCAAACTGAGGCTACAATTCACACGGGCTCATAAAAATTGGACAATAGAATATTGGAAAAAGTTTGCCTGATCTGATGAGTCTAGATTTCCTCTGCAACAAACAGATGGTAGGGTCAGAATTTGGCATAAACTACATGAAAGTATGGATCCATCCTACTTTGAATCAATGGTCCAGGCTGGTGCTGGTGCTGTAATGAATGGTGTGGCACATATTTGCATCTTGGCACACTTTGGGCTCCTTAGTACCAACTGAGCATCGTTTAAACACCCGTCCTACCTGAGTATTGTTGCTGACCATGTCTATCACTTTATGACCACAGTGTGCTCATCTTCTGTTGGCTACTTCCAGCAGGATAACACACTGTCACAAAGCTCAAATAGTCTTCACTAAACTCAAATGGCCTCCACAGTCACCAGATCTTGATCCAATAGAGCAGCTTTCAGATGTGGTCAAATGGGAGATTCTCATCATGGATTTGCAGCTGACAAATCTGTATTACGGGAGTTCTGATTGCAAAATGGGGTTTAACACGGTACTAGCGAGGTGTACCTAATAAAGTGGCCGGTGAGTGAATAAAAGCTTTGTGGTCATAACAAAATAAAATTGTTAATTGGAAACAGTTCACAGCAATGTTAATGTATTTATTGTGCCACTGTATTAGCCTATTAGACAAAATATTATATTATGTTGGCAGACAAAATACATGCAGATTTTGAATGCCAATCAAGGAAAAAATGTTGTTGTTTTTTTTGTGTTTTTTTTTTTACTGCTAGGGTCGAACTGTTCACACTAACCATTTAACCATTGCCCCTTTGGTAATATCTGACATAGATGCTTCCAGTAAAATAAGTACAGTTTACATTCGCGTCACTGACAGTTTATGTTCACATTCCGATAAACAATTATAAAACAAATCTTTGACCACATTTACTGTAGCTTTGTGTGCATTGATTCAGGTTTCAATACTCCAGCTGTTTGCTTTGTATTGCATGGAAAGGCATCGATTAAAAGATTATTTCATTTTACAGAAACCAGATGTGACATTTCAGTTCATGCACAGCAATTACATATCCAATAGATTCAACATGTCCAGGATGAATAAGCTAATAGCTTCACTGAGAGTAATTCACTATTGATCCAGAGGCTTGCATAATTCACACTCTCGCTCGATAACTGTAGTTGTGGCCATTCAAGGATATATTTTGAACAAGGCTGGAAAGAATTACATCACTGTTTGAGCAATCAGCACTAAAATAGGCCGTTCTCTTTGTTATAGAGGACACCGTATCCTCCACGTGTTTTGTTTGTGTGTTTGTTTTTGAGGATAATCCTATGTTAATCAATGCTGCAGACTGATAAAAAAAAAAAATTTAACGCAGACTCAGAATTGACTATTAATTTGAGCATAAAGGTAATTGTATTTTGGTGTAGCTTCACAGAGGTCCTAACCGTCAGCATGGTTTATCACGCCGTGTTTGGCAGGGTTTTTGGGGGTGGCAGTGGTGGCCCTGAGATTGCTGTAGCTTGCGCATGCTGGATTAGGAACTGGGAGAGATGGGTAGTCTCAGGGAAGGGCTCCTGCTTTTGTTTATTGCAGGCATGAGTCTGCACATTCCTTATCAGCTATATGCACCAAAGCCTAAACAAACACACTACGAACACACACACACACACACACACACACACACACACACACACACACACACACACACACACACACACACTCTCTCTCTCTCTCTCTCTCTCTCTCTCTCTCTACCTTTCCTTTTGGCCATGTTGGAATGGCATTTTCAAATACATGCTACATAAATGTTTTTTGTAGTTTCCATTTGTGTTTCAGTGCTACTTAGGCACATTGATGGAGGTTTGGGGTTTATTATTTTGTTTGGCATTAGAAAATAACAGCATACGTGTTTGGAACCACATGAATCTGAGTGAATAATGTTTTTTGTTTTGGGTTGAATTTAAAATTTTTCAGTTTTACTGACAATTGGTGTGCATCTACTAAAACAACTATTACATTTTAATATTTTTTTAGTAAAAATTGTCAAATACAGTTTTGTACATTTTTATTGTTCAATACTTTGCAGATGGTTCCCCAAATAAACGTTCAGTGAACAGTTCTTAGGTATGAAGCAGTGTTATGAAGGAGGTACTATTATAATGGTTTTTTGGATTTTATTTTTTAAAACATTTTAATAAATTAAAGAATCTTTTTCCACTATAAAGATCATTTTGTGCAATGGAAAGGTTCAATGCATGTTAAAGGTTCTTCAAGGAACCTTTGCAAATAAAAAATATTTTCTTTTTAAGAGTGTACCTTGGGTATATAATGTAAACTATTTGATCAATTCCACTAACCCAACAGGAAAAACAGTGTGATTGTTTGTACTTTTGCCAAACTGTGAACTATACTATCGCCCAGCTCTAATCTGCTAAATGTGGATAATTATAGGCATTAAAAAACATTATACATTTCTGTAAAGCTGCTTTGAAACATTGTGAAAAGTGATGAACATATACGTATATATAATTTAATACAGGGTTATATAGGGTTAATACAGGTTACTGAGCATAGGAATGTTTACTGTTTTCTTTCTTTCATCAGTCTGGATAGTGTTTTGAATTTGTAATTAGTTCTGTTTTATTTTGATAGGAGGAACTTGTCCTTACTAACTTTCATTTTGTTTTAAAATGCAAGCAAAATAATTAAATAAATAACTTTGGTCATGGTCCAGGTTAATCAAAGGTCCGACTCGTCAGCATGGAACAAAGTAGCAACCAGTGACCAGGCTCGCAAAACACATAATTACCATGAAGAGTGGTGGAAATTTGCTGACCTGGGTCTTGTGCAATCAGCAACAATATAAATGGCAATAACTTAGAAAATTGCCGATGCCCGGCTTTGGGATAAATGAGTCATTCATGAGTTAAACACCTATTAATTATTCTGTCTCTTTGTATGGTATAAGATAAATGATTTGGAAAGTAATCAGTTCTCTTTTTCTGGAACTATGTATTCAAATGGTATGGACCTCCTACATCTTATATGGCACTGATAATTGTGTCCTGAACATGGAGCATCTAAATCAGATGATAAATCACTGTTATACAGAGAGCTTTAAAATTTGCTCCTTTTGTGTCCCACAGAGAAAACAACAGAACTCTTGTTTGAAACGATATGAGCACAAGTATATTTATTTGTTTTATTCTACTTGATCCCATTTTTGGTTTTCCCCTTTTACTTTTTATTATAAATATTTACTATTTCTGCTTCTGTCTGTCATTTGCTCTCACAAATCTGAAAACTATTAAAGAGGACCTATATGCTTTTTTACATTTTCAGCTTTCTTTAGTGTGTAATGTTGCTGTTACAAAGTTACAAAGCACAAAGTCACTCCAAAGGGAGTTATTCTCTGTATCAGTGCACACTGTTTCTGAACTCCCTGAATCGCCTCCATTGTAGTCTTGAGTTTTCTCAGAGAACATACACATCACAATATCCCTTGTTTTAATAATTCCCGGCCAAGGTAGGCGAGTCCTGGTTGAGTTCCATTAGTAGTGTTGAAACGCAGTTATGGTAAGGGGCGTTACATATTTGAAACACGCTCAAAGTCATTGACCAATCGCAACACATTGGTAGAGTCGACCAATCAGAGCACATTATGCTGTCCGGAAGAAAAGCATAATGTGCTTCATTGAGGCAGGAACTAAACGGAGCGTTACTGACAAATAATATGTTTTTTGACCATTCAAGCATGAAAACCTAGTCTAGTAGACCTCAAAAACAAGATCAAGACTTTGTAAAAGGGCATAATGTATATAAATAATAATATGTAGCTTCCACTGTATTATAATTGCTAGGTCTTTTGAACGGGATTTTGATTGTTTTGTCTGGACACCCAAGTGGAAGGAAAATCTAGAGATTTTCGAGCTTATCGCTCAGCACAAGACATAAAGGTGCACATTTAGCATATTGACCGATTTCTTTCAAATTATGACCTTCCGAATGCATAGATAGGAAATGTCAGCAATGGTTGAGTAAAACTGGTCACATTTGCAATTCCCAGTCCCTCTTTGCACAAACAAAAACCAGGCGCTGGAAATGGCAGCCTCTTTACCAGCTTTAGTGTGTAAGAGTGTGTGTATCTGCAAGCATATGTACATATGTCCATAATAACAGGCATTGAGCTCGCTACAGAAGTACAAGCTGTGGATGGAAATAGCCAGACCTCTAATTGCTGATGTTTCCTTCCTTTCCTAAATATCAGTGTGCAGCTGAGGCAGTTTGAGACCCGTTCTTACCACGTCATCACACACACAAACATTCAAAAAAACAGTACAGAACAATACATTAGTTTTGAAAGAAAACCACTGCAGCACTGCTTTAACTTCCTTGACACGTTATATTTGTTACTGGGGTGTATGTCATAACGTAGAACCTGTCAGGTGCTTTAAAAACTTGCACATGGGAAGCAGTTGCCAGCGGGCAGTCTGTGCTCAGTGCTGGAACGCTCGGCTGCTCCCATGATGCTTTTCTTGGCTTTTCCTCCCTGTAAAATGCTCCGTCTTCTGTAAAACACCACGTTTAGCATAATGAAATGTAGGAACCAATCACTGAGAGCTCAAATGGAATGCGGACTGACATCTAGTATATTTCCTGCCTGGGGAACAGTCTAATGTGGTTTACATTCACATCTACTCTCATAAGCTTAGAAATGGAGGAACGCAAAGCATGCAGATGCTACCCGGCCAAGTCACTTTCCATTGGTAATTTACACACAGAGACACGCATATGCACACACACACACACACACACACACACACACAGACACAGACACAGACACAGACACAGACACAGACACAGACACACACACACACACACACACACACTAATCAGGTACAGTCTGTGAGGCAAATTGTATTAATCTGCAGGCTAGTGTTAATGATAATACAGGACATTTAAGTCTGTGTGGGAAAGTTCAATTCATAATTTTTTGTAATTATTTGCGGCACTAAACAAAACACTGCATTAAGCAAATTATTGCCCAGTTCTTATTTGACTTGAACATTAAAAAAAAGGTGCAGTGCCACTTTTATGGAAAAGATCTAAAACTAACATCCGATTAAACTTTTATTTTCTTATAATATATATGTTATATATTTTGCTAATCATTTTCATGTATATTATTATTATTATTATTATTATTATGCAAATTGTGACTTCTGTCAAAGCTAAAAATATAATATATTACTATATAATATAATATGTCTCATACTTTTATGTTTTATGTTGTGGACAAAGTTTTTAAAGTAAAGATTTGTATTTTGAATTATTTTTTAAATATTTGTACTTTTCCAACTTATTTTCGGTATACTAAAGAAAACAAACAGCATTCAGCCTGTATATGTAGATCTATTTTATGTTTTCAGGTAAAATCTTTACAAGATTTACCTCTGTTCCTTAAAATTGTATATTTAGAATTAGATCTGTATGTTTATAATCGTACACTCTTAGAACACTCTAGTGTTCTTGCCTTAATTTATGCCAAAAAAAGGTTCTATATAAGGAGAAATGCCATAAAACTTTCATATTTATCAGGTTATTGCATTTTTTTTTTTTTTTTTTTTTTTTTACTGATAAAGTACATTTACGAGCTGTTTTATTCAGAATATTTAATCAGTTATGCTCATTATGGGAACCCCTGAAAGATTCTATACATCAAGCGCATGACAGAAGTCACCATGAAATTAAGTTTGACATTTTTGTTTACAGAATGTTGCATATTTTTTTTTAGAAATGATTTATCCAAGCACATCATTATTTTCTTAAAGTTCATTTGCACTCTTAAGCTTGAATCAAAAGCGTTAACCTCCCCTCTCATCGAATTGACATCTGTTCTCTTCATGACATCAGTGGAGAGTGGATTAAAGGACAAGTTCGGTATTTTACACTTAAAGCCCTGTTTTAAGATCGTTTCTGATGAAATAGAACGGTTAAGACTGAAATTTGGACAAATGCTGCTGTCCCGAGAATTTTCGGTTTCTGTATTAGCACCCGCCCCACCTAAACAATGGTTTTATAGGGGCACTGGAACAATCATTCATAAAACGGATTAAACTTTAGTTTACAAAGACGTGAAACTCACCGAGTGGTCTGGGGTGTTCACTGATATGCTCACACAAAAATCGCTGCAAAAGATGCTTTCCAACAGGTTTTATAGTAGTTTTTGACCAACTCCATTGACTTAAGTCAGGACAAAAACTACGATCTTAACCGTTTCAATCTTAACCGTTCTATTTCATCAGAAACGATCTTAAAACAGGGCTTTAAGTGTAAAATACCGAACTTACCCTTTAAATATCCTCCACAACTGACTGCAAACTACCATTCAGATCTGCCTCCATTTAATTGGAAACACCCAAAGGACAAAATCAAGTCCCACCCTACACTTTTTTTCTCATTCCAGAAGCTGTTTCAATCTGATATAGTCACGGTAGTAGGGCTGAACGATTATGGAAAATAATCGAATTGTGATTTTTTTAACCAATATTGCGATTGCGATTTAATATGCGATTACTTTTTAAGTTCTTTACCTTCTGTATTAGTCGACAAAGACAAGCAATAAATCATTGTACAGTAGGGATGGGAATCTCAGCTCATGATCCGATCTACTTTTTTTTTTTATTAATTCATCTTAATAACACTTAAAATATGTATTTAATTACATGTGTAAATATACATAAAAAAGTATATATATATATATATATATATATATATATATATATATATATATATATATATAAACACATTTAATTAAACCAATTACATGTTACGGATTTTAAATAGGCTATAAACTAATATAGCTTCAAAATATAAGAGCTAGTAAATAAAGAGGAACAAAAAAAAACATTACAAGCAATAAACAAAGAGTGATTTCAGTATTTAAAAGTAGGCTGTCTGAACGTTTTCCATTCAAGAGCTGGAGTGATTTCCCCCCCTCAGTTTAGATACGATAAGCTGCATTCACACTAATGCACATATCTCTTTTGAAATTGTAAATGTGGTTTGTCTTGTTGGGTTAAGATATAACTGACCGTATTACATTAATTTCGCGTCATAAAAGCATTTTGAGATGCAAGTACATTTAACCAATGAGTCGCTCACAGCCGCATGCACGAGCACTCTTCACAAAGCGCGTGTAAGTATTTAAAAATGAAAGCAGCTTTCTCAGTGATTTTTATACTTTTAATATATAAGCCAACTGCATTCCAAAATACATAAATAATGCCTTTGTGGAGCATTTGTAAGGACAATTCCAGCGGCCAAGACCGCGCACTGCAAGAGTAACATTAAAGCGGCTAAACCTGTGCAATGAAGCCCGCGACTGTCCTTGTAATTCGCTTAAACCCCGAACTTTATGAAAGATTATTTTTCGGAAGGTTCGAGCAGTGTCGTGTGTGTGTGTGTGTGTGTGTGTGTGTGTGTGTGTGTGTGTGTGTGTGTGTGTGTGTGTGTGTGTGAGAGAGAGAGAGAAATTAGAAGCAAGCAGAATACGGTTGTTTCTAAAGCACGCGCAGCGTCATCACGCATCTGTGTTTAAAAAGCTCAGACTGGATTCTGAAATTCTCTGAATCGATCCAGAATTGTTGGAGAAAGAATAAATAACACAATATCACATACATTAAAAATAAACTGTTCTTTCCTGTATGCCAGACCTGTATGCGTAGCGTGCCAAGTTGATGCTTGATCTGCAGTCTGCTTTTTTCTCGCATGTCACGTGACCAGTGTAATCGCAGCTTTTGCGTTACAAAATCGTGTTTCATCATATCGCGATATTATCGCAAATGCAATCAATCGTTCAGCCCTACATGGTAGGTAAGAAAAAGGTAACACTTTATTTCGATGGTCCACTTTAGACATTCTACGAACTATAAGTAACTTTGCTATATGCCAACTACATGTCATTAGAGTATGAGTAGACTGTCTGCTTAATATCTGCAAACACTTTGATTTGATTTCCCTCAACAGACATTTTACTAACTATAAGTAAATATTCTGCTAATCCGAACCCTAACATCTAACCCTAACCTAACAGTCTACTAAATTCTAGGCTACTAATACTCTAATGATAGTTTGTTGACATGTAGTTGTAAAGTAGAGTGTCTAAAGTGGACCATTGAAATAAAGTGTAACCAAGAAAAGACTATCTCAGCTTCCATTTCATTTCAAGGTTTTATTTTGAACCTTTTCTTCTAAGAGTGTGGCTGCTTCTGGTTTAGTTTTGACTCTATTCTGGTATTTGTATACCGGCTTTTTACTTGCGTTGGATTGACTCAAAATGGGAGGATCTTCCCAAATGGTTTACAAACTCGGTCGGTGAAAAGGACACCTGTAGTAGATGGTGCCAGCACTGAGCAACAAAGGCCGGTTTTGTCCCTCTTCACCGGCTGCCAGCGCTCGTCCCTGCATGGCACCCGGATGGCACACTCGCCCCAGCGGTGGTGTCACTCAAACCTCCAGGCAATTTAAAGGCGGGCAGTTGGGGGGGGGGGTGGGGGGGGGGTTGGGCAGAGGAAGTATTTGGAGTATAATTATTTTTGGAGGATATTGGCCACTCTGTAATTTTCCCTCGAACACTTGTGTTATTTCTACCGACAAAAATGGACTTTATAAATGGACTTTATTAACCCCTGCCATTTCAGGCTTCTTTCTCCCAGGGCTCTCACACAGTGCAGCCTCTTCATGGAAGCGCCTCAAAAGAAGCATCTGCTGGCCTTTTCACGCCACCTAGTCTCCCTTTTAACCGCAAAACAATAGAGCACAATTTTTCATCCTGTCATGTAATGAGTGAGAAATGCTCACAAACTGATTACTGGGGGAAGGACTCTGTGACATTTTCATCACAAGGGTATTTTTTTCTACGCTTGATGCGTTTTGTGGCTGAATGTCACTATACGGTGCTTCACAGTTTCTTCCATTAAAGAAAAAGTAAAGGGAAAAGGTGCTACTTTCCCATTGCCACCTTTAAAATCTCCTCAATCCGCAGTTTTTTTTGTTTGTTTTTCTGTACGCCACTTGCCACGTAAACATAAAATAGTTGGTTTAATGTTTGCTGTGTTCTTCCCTCCCCTCTCTAAGAGTGCATTGATCAATTTCCGGCTTCAGTGAGGATGAGGAAAGATAGGGGACGCAAATTGGAAGTTGTTTTAAGATGCAGACAGCTCCTGACTTTTTCCTCCACACCCTGTCACATCTCCAAGTCCCACTTTGCATGGCAGGATAGGTTTTTGTAATAGAATTCTCCCTGCAAAGGAGGTTAATTACGTTTCTTCTACTTTATCTCCTGCACTTTTTTTCTACCACTCCCTCCCTTTTCTGTCTTTCTTTCTACCTCCATCCATCTCTAACTTTCAAATTTGGGAAAAAGAAAAGTGCGTATTTAAAAGCCCAAGAGGAAAAATGCATTGCAGTGGGTGTTACAGTAATACAGTTGATGTTATCATTAGTAACACTTTACTGAGGATAAATTTGTTTACATAAGTTGGGTATGATCAACCACAATGAGCATTTTTTAAAGCATTTATAAAGTAAAAATATATTATTGTTCATTATTAATTCATGTCAGTTCAAAAGTTCGGGGTCCTTAACATTTTTAAAGAAATTATTACTTTAATTCAGGCAAGTTACAGTACAGACTTCTACACAAAAAAATTATATTTCAAATAAATGCTGCTCTTTTGAAATTTCTATTCATCAAAGAATCCTTAAATGGTAACTCAACCCCTGTTCAGAGCCTGAAAGTTGTTTTAGTGTTTAGTTACCCTTTTTAAAAACTGTGTAATGGTGTCCACAAAATATTATTCAGTCCAACTGTTTTCAACATATATAATAATAAGATATGTTTCTTGAGCAGCAAATCAGCATATCAGAATAATTTCTGAAGGATCATATGACACTGGATTAATGGCTGCTGAAAATTCAGCCATGCCTTCACATTAGGTACATTTTTAAAAAATATTACCATAGAACAGAATTATTTTAAATTGTTATAATATTTCACAATGTGACTTTTTAGCTGCATTTCTGATTAAATAAAAGCAACCTACGTGAGCATGAGACTTTCAAGAACATGAAAACATCTTAATTTTGACGCCTTTTTTTCTGTGTGTATATAATATTATTATTGTAAAGTGTTACCGATATTGCATAAAAATGCAGTTGATTTCAAAATTGTAAATTTGAACTGCAGCTTCATTGGGTCTATAATGGTTTAGTTTGGGAATACAGCACCTATAGACAAGCGAGTTGGTGTATTCTAGTTTGTATGTGTGTTTGTTAACCAAACAAAGTAGTTTATCCACAGGATTACCATTTATGTGTATGGTTTGGCTCTGGGATTTGCACAGCATAACAGCATTATTTCATTTTTTTGACTGCAAACTAGGGCCGTTGTCGGCGTTGTGCGACGTGAGGTTTTTACTTCCATCTTCAATTTCTCTTTGTCCACCTGCACTGTCCCCAAATGCTTTAAATCTGTCACCATTGTGCCCATCCCTAAGAAACCATCTGTCAGCAGCCTCAATGACTTCAGATCTGTGGCTCTTACCTCCACTGTTATGAAGTGATTTGAAAGGTTGGTTTTAAAGCAAATTAAGTGTTCTCTTCCTCTCAGTTTGGACCAGCACCAGTTTGCATATAGAGCCAATACAGGTCAACTGGAGATGCCATCAACACAGCTCTCCACACCTGGAACAATCTGGCTCAAATGCAAGAATGCTATTTGTGGATTCAATACTGTCATTCCCGGCAGAATGGTGTCCAAACTCCACAGTCTGGGTGTCAGCCACCACATTTGCAGATGGATCAAGGACTTTTTAACAGACTGTCCACAGTCAGTCAGCCCTGATGGCTAGTTCCTGGAACTGAGTTCCTAGAACTACCCAGTGCGAAATCCCTTTTCTGAGGCCATCATAGTCTCCGGTACTTTTATAAAATGGCCTCTCTTCAGTTTTATATCATTACCACACATAGCTACAGCCCTAAAGTCTGCTTGCCTTTGATCAACCGCCTCTCTCTTTCCACCAGCGTAAATCACATAACCGCAGAACTGGGCCTTCAGCATGTCTCTATCGGGTCCTGCTTAGGGCAGCTTCAGTTAAGTTGAGGGTGAGTGGGAGGACTGCCCACTTAAACATACAGGGGGCGTCAACTCCCAGAAAGCCCAGAAGCCCACCAGTGGCCATGGAGAATGGGATTTCCTGTGTTTGAGGCAATATGACTGTCACCCTAGGAATTCAAAGCTCCATGAAGCCTGTAAAGTGCAGTGGGAAAACTTTTAGCAAGGATGTATTTTTCTGCAGTTTGTTCGCCATTTAATTAGCCTACTGATGGTCGAAGCAGTGAGTAAAGGCCTGGTCAAACTGAGGATGATAACTATAATGATTCTAAAAATCATTCTAAATATAAAAGAAAAGTAAAGTCCACACCACAACTACAATGTTAACAGCACAGAATAACAATGTCGTTGAGAGATTGAGCATTTAAAGCGGCAGACGACAAAACTGTAGCACATGCTTATAATAAACAGAACTATATCATCCACTGGTGTGGATGCTAATATTGTTATAGTTATCTTTATCGTTATTGGTGAAAACATGCCAGAGGCATGCCGGAGGCAAAACAAGTCAAGGCTATTCAATTACAAATTGATAGATTGGCCAGATTTTCAAACCAAGAAGTTTAGCTGGGCCAGTCATTTCAGCGGCAAAGCAGCTCGTAATGACAAATTTTTAAACCAACACAAACTAATTTATTAAAAAACATGTAAGGTTTATTCATTGTTTCTCTTTTAACTTTGGTCAGTTTGCACAGCAAAAGGTACATAAAAAAACAATAAAAGAGCTAATTGAACAGAATCTGAGGTAGCCCCTACTTTTTCCACTTACAAAAGAAAAAAACTGACCTCTTGCCTAGGCCTACCAAGGCTACATATCTGACCTATCTGATCACAAAGTGCATAAAACAAAAAGAGTGCACAGTAGTAGGCTATTAGCAATAATATTAAGTTTCCTTTTGAAACAAAATAAACATCTTGCTCACATTTGACCCAGGAACATCTCAAAGTGCATAAAATAAAAAGTGCACAGTATTCACAACTAACACATGAATACAAGGTGTACTAATGCACACTGAGGGAACATATTTTAAATCACCTCATGTGTGATTAGGCATGCCTTTGTTACACATCCCACATTATATTGATGTAGGCTACAGTTACCCTGCTGACTTAGTGGGAGAAGTGACATTTTAGCATTAGTGAGAGCAGTGACTTTAGGCTCGTAAGTTGTCAATGCAATCCGAAGGCATTAGTGGAGAGTACAGTCAGTCAGGGAGCAACGAGAGTTGCTTTTTATGGAGTTCATGTGTGAAAAACTTGACTCACATGTGTATGTTGATCCAAACATACTGAGCATGACGATCGCTATTTTCTTAATGTTAGGGAACTGACGTACG
The DNA here is from genome assembly GCA_026230005.1 of Gila orcuttii. Lineage (NCBI taxonomy): Eukaryota > Metazoa > Chordata > Actinopteri > Cypriniformes > Leuciscidae > Gila > Gila orcuttii. Next base: position 8,004,772 of record JAPDVR010000010.1, on the reverse strand, counting down.
TTGACATCAGTCCAAAACATTGCAGGCCCGTTAGTGCAAAGCTCCTGTGCCATGGTTACAGATGACTGCATGTCAACAAGTTCGAGTGTGAATTTCCCCTCGTCAATGGAAGGGACCACTTTCTTTGCTCTGGCGGATAAGTCCCCTTCTATTGCAACAGTGAACGGGTCTCTGACAAAAACGGCCACCGTTGGCAAAACAAGTCCATCCAATCGACCAGCAAAGTTCTTTTTCAACCTCGCAATGAAATCTGTCATCACATCCGTGATTTGTGCGGGGGATGAGATGCGTTTGCGGAGTGTTGGAAAATGCAGCATTCGGCCTGTGCT